>CAJPEV010005603.1:0-14084 GCA_905338385.1 Darwinula stevensoni
GAAGGGCGGAAGTTCGCTTCAATGGTAGTAATTACCCAACGTGACCTTGTCGTGAATTAGTGGAGTTAGACGAGGTTAGGGTGGGTTATTAGGCCAGGGGTTAGAACTAAAACCACGTTAGCTAAGGTTGGTTAGAATAGACAAGGCCTCATTAGGTTAGGTCAAGGGCAACTATGAAAAATTTGGTCTTCGTTCAAGCTAACTAATTGTATATATTGAGGTTAGGTATCAGTTTCTTCACTCCCATTCACAAGACATTTGTTTCGAAGTATTTATATACAGGTATATTAATTACATACTTAGACGCCAATTTATTTACTTTGAGGACTAAACACGCTCAACAAATGAAGCAGACTGAAGTGGAGCAGTAAGCTAATAAATGAGTGGGAAAAAAATCGAAATTCTGTAGCAACCATTTCCACACTATGCTAACAAGCCTGAGAGCTCAACTTGATTGAAACTTCAAGAAAAAATTTTCTTTCAAAAAGTTATTCACTATTGAAGGCTATTGTCCTCTCATTAAGACTTTCATCAGGCTATTCTATTAAGAATTTCACCAAAATATCTACATGAGGTTGTGTTGAGCTTCAGAATGTCAACTCGAATATAGGAATCGCACACAAGGAATGCAAATTTTAAATTGAGTAACGTGAATTTAAGATGACAGATCACTGATCACCGACGACGCGTCTCCATGGGTACAGGCATAACCTCTTCCTTCCTTTGGAACCGATTCGTTGGAGTGGTTGAGGCATTGACTTATGGGAAGAGTGGAATTTCTGCCTCCCATTGCGATGGAGTGCCAGGCCTCGTCTGCAAGCGGAATTGGTGGCCACCAAGGTCATCTCCCTAAGCTTCAGGTGTCTCACCATTGACGTAACCCACCTGCTTCAAAAACAAATTCATGCAGAGGTAATACTAATGAATACCAGACGATACATGTTCGCATATTTGTCCAGTAATTAACTCTGAAAAATGAAGTCACCATGAAATAATTCAGTGTTCCAAGCGCAATTCGACACTGGAAGTTAAATTTTCAGCATTTCTTTCCGAGCAAACATGGAATAGCTTCATGTCCTCATACGCTGGAAACCATATACCAATTAGTACTTTTAAAAATTCATGGGACCTCACTCCAATGGGACCATGCAGTTTTGAAATTGAAATGAAGGGGGAAAAAAGGAGCACTTGGTTAGCCTGTGAGGGTTCATGTACAGGGTAAGTTAAAAGTCACTGAACGACTTTGAGCAGCTATAACTCGGCAGGCAGCATGATAATGCCCGATACACTTTCTTGGGAGAACGTCGCCGTCGGTCATTTGATATCTATTTGTGGAGGAAACCTTGAATCGAAGCATCGTCTTACTTCAAAGACAAGTGGATAGGTCGCCAGACCAGACTCAAATCGACATCCGGCTGTGGGTTCTTTATCCAAGACCAGGTATTTGCCGAAAATATCCGCACGATATATGACCTAAGGCAACGCGTCAATGAGAATATTGCTGGATTTGACTTCGACATGTGTGTAACAACCTGCCATTCAATGACGACTCGGCTTCGCCGAGTGATCAAGCTTGACGGTGCCTTATGTCAAGCAATTACCGTCACTTAGTTAAAAAAAAAAAGGTTCACGTTCCATTTACGTCAATTATCTTTCCTTTCCTAAGCTCTTGCCCCTTGCTCTTTCCTAAGCAAAAAAAATAATACGTTTGTCCAAAATTTTCTTCCTGTCGAGTTCCAGCCGTTCAAAGACGCCGTTGACTCACCCTGTAGATGTCTTGGAACCAATAGAATACCGCAGATTGTAGCAGAACACACTATTACTATAGAAAAATTTCAGTAAACAATTGCCATTAGATACGGGAAAGAAAAGTTTTCTGAGGAAATGCAGTATATTGAAAATTTACTCGCAGTGACAAAGCTCACACAAACTGAATACTTTATTTCAGAACCTATAGTCTTGTTTCAATTTTTAAGGATTAAAAGAACACGACTAACCTCTACTTTTTGCATGTGAGGAAATGACGCAAGTTCGGCAAGAGTGGCCGGTGTACTTGGAGATGCTGAGCGGGGAGGCGATGGAGAAGGCGTTTTCTGCTGGAAAAAGTCTCCTCTCTCACCCAACACCTGCACTATAAATGGTGCATTTTACTTGGTACATTTAGGATAACCTTATCCCTAAAAAAAGAATGGGATCTCTCGCCAAAATGACCATTTCTGGTGGAAATGTCCTCTTCGGGGTTGAGATGAGTGCTAAATCAGAGTCGCTGCCCATTATGCCTCACATGAGTACTTCAAATCTTTTTCGCCAGCTATGTCCACCTAATCGTCTCTGATCAGGTGAGGAGTCCGTGGAGCTGGGTTGCAGACGGTCCATGGAGGCGATGAAAATGGAGTGCATGGAGCAATAGGACCTGGAGCAAATGCAGAGGCCAATCTGGGATGAGGCCATCATGGTCCTCCCACCAAGGTAACGGTTTCTGTGTCTGCTATTCCGACACGATTGACAAGTGCCTAAACCAACCTGGCAGCAGTGGTAAAAGAAAACGTAAGAATTTAAAGAAAATGAACTTTCGTTCATAACTACTGTCTTGAATTTTTCTTTAAAGTTGCAACTAAGTACCACTTTCTCACCTCCTTGAAGCTCCAGGAAAGGCGCTTTCCTCTTCCACTCTCGATCTCTCGGGGAGGAAACTCTTCGTGAACCAAGGAGCAAACTCTGGCTAAGACCTTATGACCTTTTGCCACGTCAACTCATGTCACCCACATTCTGTAAATGACTACCTTGTCTGGGGAAGCTCACGGTCTTGCATGGGAAGCAGCAGGGAACATCAAGTCATCTAATTGGAACCAGCGGCAAAATGGAGAAACTGAACTACTTTTTAACTATAGGACTAACCTCAGGACTACCCATGAATCTCAAGTCCTGTCCCACTCAACTCAACCTAGCGAAAACACAATATCCAAAAAAATTCATAGAAAGTGTTTACAATTTCCTAATTGAATTAGTACTTCATTCGAAAATAAAAAACCTATCAAATTCCAGTAGCTCTTGAAGAGCAAAATTGGAGACAGACTTTCGCAAAGCTTCAATTATAATTGCTGCAATGCATCAATCTGAAGCAATTAAGCTCGATGGAAGACATGTAATTGAGAAAATTAAAACACTGCAATCTTTAACAATACCTCCCTCAATATATATATATATAAATCAAGTAGACAACGTTTGCGCTGATTTGAACATTTGTATTGATTTGAATGTAGTCCCATGGTTGCCTTCAAACTTAGAATGGTGCTTGTTACAAAAGGCAGCATTTATCATACCATGAGAAGTGTGGAACTATTTCACTTCAATCTACGTTCTAATTACCCAACGTGACCATGTCATGTGACTTAGTGGAGTTGGACGATGTTAGGGTTAGTTAATTAGTTAGGGTCATGGGTTAGAACTAAAGCCATGTTAGCCAAGGATGGTTATGGTAGACAAGGCCACGTTAGGTTTAGTCGAAGGCAACTAGAAAAATTTGGTCTTAGTTCAAGCTTACGTTATTTGTATATATTGAGGTTAGGTATAGAAGTTCCTTCACTCCTATTCACAAGTATTTGCTTCGAAGTAACAATATTTTAATTACAGTGAGACAAATTTAATATAATTAATTTTTGAGGCGAAAACAGGTTCAGCAAACGAAACAGGCTAGAGTGAGGCGATATGCTAATCAATGGGAAAAAATCCGAAACTCTGAAGCAAGCAGTTCCAGACTATGCTAACGAGCCTGAGAGCTCTGAGCTCTGCCCTTCAAGACGTCCCTACTGCCCCTACAGGTGCCATTTAACTATGGGTTATATTTGACGAGCCACGAGGAGCTGCTTCTCTGTCCGGGTAGACCTCATTAGAACTCCCCTCTCCATGAAAGGGTCTGGAGCACACCCTGTATCAGCAAAAAATGCAATTATGCAGGTGAATTTCGATGTCTATACACTTCCTCTCATGAAACACATGACCCTGATAGGAAAAATTACATCAATTGAGTCTTGCCATGAAAAGACATACATATAAATGTGCATTTCTGCATTAATGATTGCGTATATAAAGTATTTATGTAAGCATAACAAGATGTGAACTTCCCTATCAAAAAATTGAAGATGCGAGAAGGCTATTCCACATGATTATCTGATTTGAGGGGAAGAAATTTGTTCCAATTGAATTCCAGGATAAGGAAAGGGCAGGACAAAAAACCAATATTTCACCGTGCCAGATTGATTTACTTCAGTTGATCCCTTTCTATGGATTTAACTACAATAGATTTAGTTTTACAAGTGAAAGGGAGATAGTTATATTTTTTTAAATTCGGCCTATCCATGTCTAGTAATCATATGTTTGATGCTGAATATTCATCAATGAGACAATTAACCTGAACTTTGTACCTCTTGAGAGATAACAATTGTTGCTCGGCGAGGAATTCCGGCAGGCTTTGAGATGCTAGGCGATGGAGAAAGGAGCACCCGCTTGAAGAATGGCGTACCACTCACCCAACACCTGGAGTAGAATTGGTGCATTTCATTAAAGAGAACCTCATCCATGAACAATGAAAAGAAATTGATCTCTTACCACAATTACATATGTGCAGAAAATATTACCTCATTGTTGAGGCGGAGTGACTTTAACACCGATGGCGAATCAGGGTCGTTGAGCATCTCGCCTCTCTAGAACCCCTCGGCCCGATTCCTCTCGGGGGACATCAGCCATGTCCACTCGGTCGTCCCCGATCGGGTGAGGAGCCCGGTTAAGAGCTGGGGGAGCGGTCAATGAAGCACTTAGTGATGGAGCAGCTGAAGCAACACAAGGAAAAAAAAGGAAGGAAACCAGGAATATTAGATATTGTTAGCATTTGTAAATGTATTAAATTCCGCACATCTGAAATTGAGTTGCCGTATTTGCTCCCAAGAGTTTCATCAGAAACGCCAACAAGCAATTTCATCGAAAGTTCAGTTTTTTTGTCCCCAGGTAATAGCAATACCAATTTTATTTTTGCCGAATCTCCTGCAGACCTTCAACTACTGAATAAAGAACGAATTCCAAACCTTAAAGGATTAGATTCCGAAAGGTTTCGTTCTGGCAGTTTTTTGTCTAGCTCGATTGTATGCAGAATTTCACGAAAACGAAATTTCATTCACCAGGAACACAGATTGAACTTTGGATAGGTCCCTTAGTGACGAGTAAACATGGTGCAATATATATGAAGAAATGCATAAAGAAATATAGGATACATATGGAAGAAAACAAGGTTAAAATAAATGTTTAAAAAATGAAATGTGAAGTTATTTAACAGTATAACAATCTTTGAAAATGTTACAAATATTTACTTTCAGTTCTTCCTCCCACGGTGATGTAGCAAGGCCTTGTCTGCAAGGACAGGTGGCCAAGGTCATCTCCCTAAGCTTCAGGAATCGTCCCTCCTTTGACGTAATTCACCCGTTTCAAAAACAATTTGATGCATAAATAATTCTGATCCACCCAGGCACCCAGGTCGCCGGACCAAGCTCCACCCGACTTCTGGCTGTGGGTTACCATTCAAGACTAAGTATTTGCCAAAAATCCGCGTACGATTTATGAGCTGAAGGAGGGGCGTCAAACTGGCGGCCCGCAGGCCGGATCCGGCCAGCCAGTCCATTTCGTCCGGCCCACAAAGTCCTCTTCAACAGCTGGTTACGGAAACATACTGCCAATTTCAGCCTGTTTGCATTAAAGATAAGGTGTGGCAATTTCGTCGTGGCCCTAATCACCCCTGAATCATCCGGCCCACCGGATATACCGCAACATAGGGAAACTTTTGCCGCCTGTTTGTGGAGTTCCCGCGTACCCTACGGCTCACCGGGTTGCACATCTGGAAGGATGAAGTCCAGTGAATGATGGTCACTGATGAGTTTCCTTGCAGATAGGCTAACCCGGCAAGCCTTAGAGCGTTCGCTGACCTCCACCTACAGGCTGCAAATATTCCCTGTTGCATTTAAATACGAACACCCTGTATAGAAAATATGTTAGCAGTGATACAACTATCAAAATGTTGGAATACTTTTCAAAAGTTACAGTTACAATTGGAAAGACTTGAAAGAAAATAATAAAACAAAATTAACCTGAACTTGCTGCCTATGGGGAGATGATGCATCTTTGGCAAGATGTTCCGGTGCACTTGGAGATGCTGAGCTGGGAGCCGATGGAGAAGGAGGCTCTTGCTGGAAAAAGGTATCCTCCTTCACCCAACACCTGGAATTGGTGCATTTTACTTGCTTCATTTCCGATAATCCCATCCAAAAGCCTCATTCAAAAAAGGGACCTATCCCCAAATAACCATTCTTGATGGAACAGGCCCCTTCAGGGTTGAGGTGACAAGTACTGAATCAGAGTCGCTGGCCGTCGCACAACCCCAGATTCCCTCATCACTCTCCTTAGGGGGGACGTTAGTCACGTCCACCCAGTTGTCCCTGATCATGTGAGGAGTCCGTGGAGCGGAAATGGAGTAGTTGGAGTAAGTGCACTCGGAGCCGATGCGAAGCCCATATGGTAGATGAGGCCATCCTGGCCCTGCCACACTTGTGCCTGCACCAACCTTGCAACCAAGGTAAAAAATAAAAATGAAGTAAGAATGAAAAAAAATGAACTTTGAAGAATAAACAATCAAGACAGGAGTTGTGAAAGTAAGTTGCAACTAAGAGACTGACTCACCTCAATAAAGCTGGCGCTTTCCTCTCAGGAAACCAACCACGGAGCAAACTCCAAGACCTTGTGACCTTTTGCTACATCAACTCATGTCACCCACATTCTGTAAATGCCTAACTTGACTGGGGAAGCTCGGGGTCTAGTATTGGAAGCATCAAGGATCAAGTCGTCCAATTGGAACCAGCGGCAAATGGTGGAAACTTAACAGCTTTCAAGAAAAGGACTAACTTCGGACGTGTGAAACTAAAGTCCTATCCCTCTCCACTCAGTGCAGAGAAAATTCAATATCCCAAAAAAATCCAACAAGGTATCTTCTCACAATTTTCCAACTAAATTAGTACTCCCCTCCCACATGAAGAGAAACCTATCTACATCAAATAGACCTTGAAGAGCGAAGTTGGAGACCGACTGCTGATACGAAGGTTCAATTATAGTTAAAGGCATGCATCAATCTAAAGCAATTTAGCTCGATGAGAGACATGTAATTCAGTTAAATAAAATACTGCAATCTTCAATACCTTCTCAATATATACATATATAAATAAAATAGATGATACGTTTGAACCGATAAATTTTGTTTCCTGGTTGCCATCAAATTGCACTGGTGATTGCAACGAAAGGCACCATTTATACCATTAGAATCATGGATCTTTTCATTCCTTCAAATCAAATATGTTCGCTCAACGTGACCTTGTGAATTTTATGGAGTTAGACAAGGTTATGGTTGGTTAAGGTCAGGGGTTAGCACTAAAACCACGTTAGCTACGGATGGTTAGAGTAGACAAGGCCACGTTAAGTTAGGTCGAAGGGAACTAGAAAGATTTGGTCTTAGTTCAAGCATACTTTATTTGTATATATTGAGGTTAGGTATCAGTTTAATTAGAAGACTTTTGCTTCATAGTATTTAAATCCTTGTATATTAATTCCACATTTAGACGCCAATTTATTAAAGTTAATATTTGGGATAGCAATAGGCTCAACAAGCGAAGGAAGCTCACGCGAGGCAGTTAGCTGATTAATAAAAGGGGAAAAAAAATCCGAAATCCTCTGAAGCAACCAGATCCTTATTATCCTAACAAGCCTGAGAGCTCAAAGCTCTGCACTTCAGGGCGTCCCTACTGACCCCACATGTGCCTTTTAACTATGGGTTATAGTTGACGGGCCACAATAGGAGCTTCTCCCCCTCGGTCCGGGCAGACCTCAATAGAACTCCCCTCTCTCCATGGAAGGGTCTGGGGCACACCCTGTATCAGCAAATTAAACATTGGTATAAATTTCCATTCCTACATTTCCTGTCACCATATAAAACATGACCCTGACAAGAAGAATTGCGTCAATTGATTCTTGCCATAAACAAAAATATACATATGTTTCCAAGATGAATTTATATAATGCATTAGTCACCTGCAGAAGGAGTTGGATGGCATGAGAGGGCGAAAGAGCCAGGGGACGGCCGGGAATTGAACTCTGGCCTCCTGATTGCCGGTCAGGGGTGCTAACACTACACCACCGAACCCAGGGCATTCAATCGCACCTCTTAATGCCATCACTAACACCATATTTACTTTAAATCCATAGAAAGGTCCACTATTCCCATTAGATTTGGTCTTACAAGTGAAACGGAGATAGGCATTACTCAGTGATGACTTTTAGAAACTGATAAATATTCAACATCGAAGATAAAAGAATTCAATTAACCTGAACTTGGTGCTTCCAGGAAGAACTGCTCAGCAAGAATTTCCGGTAAGGTTGGTGATGCTGGGCGGGTATGCGATGGAGAAGGGGTCTTCAAGGCCCTCTCATTCACCAAACACCTGGGAAATTATGAATTTACTTTGGTTGCTTTAAGAGAACCTCATCCATGAACAGATGAAAAAAAGAACGTGATGTCTTACCAAATTTACCTTTAGAAAAGTTCCCTCCATAATGAAGGGGAGTGATGGGGACACCGGTGCCGAATCTGGGCTGCTGATCATCATGGCTTCCCAGAAAACCACAGACCCACCCCAAGGAAGGACATCATCTACGGCCACTCAGTTGTCCCCAATTGGGTGAGGAGCCCATGGAGACTGGCTACGGGCTGCGGGAGCGGTCTATGGAGCCGCTAGAGCTGGAGCAAATAAAGCACTATGCCAAAACAGAGGTCGTGCACATTCTCGCGTCTGGCAACAGTAAGGAAACCAGGAATATGAAATATTCAGTATCTGGAAATTTGATTGGAAATGCCGCACACACCTCAAAATAAGCTTGTCTACACGCCTGCAAATTTTCATCAGAATCGCTTGCCAACAATCGGACTGAAAGCTCAACAAAAGTAATTTTAAGACCATCCAGTAATTACTTTCTCGACATTAAACTACGGAATGCCGAAAACTAATTCCGAAAGTCCCCGCTACCGCTTTTTTTTCCAATTCGATTGCAGGAAAAATTAAACGACTGTCCTGAAATTCAAATGGAAAAATTCTTCGCTCAAATGATACCGAGGACTCCTTCAGACATCTACATGCCCGAATACGTACGAAGTAGATCGAAATTTTTCAATGAAATACGGCTATACCTACTGAGCCCATTCATTAGATATGGTCACCCACATTTAAATCACATTACATTGGTAAACCGTAATTCATATACATTTCAAACAAAAAACACCACTATACCGTCCCGTTTAGAAGGGGAACCTAGGGATCCCACTCCTTTCCTGAGTAACCCAAACGATTTTTGGTCCAACCAATATAAATAAATTAGAGCAGTGGTCTCAACCTTCCTTTTACTTCCATTGAACATTCATGCATTCGAGGGGGGGGGGGGGGACACCTTCTAGGTTGAGAACCACTGAATTAGAGGGAACTCCAGCACGAAAGTGGCTGGACTAGACCATGCTGCGAAATTGGTTCGATGCTTGACAGTGCAAATGGTCTTCAAGTAGACAGACTCAAATTAGGATTCGCAGCGAATGGCATTCCTTTGTCCCTTCCCGTAATCAATTACGCATTGCAACGACGAAAGGTGGACGGGCTATTATGGCAGAGATGTGTCTACCCAGCTGGGAAGAACATATTTCATACCATCGAAAGGCCGGCGTGTAGGAGAAGCGGGTCGAGGCTCGATGAGTACACACGGAAGTCAACTCCAGAATGAGAGGAAGAGACGGTGGAGCTCCCTCCTCCACCCCCGTCCCGCCCGCGTGCATGGCCTCCACCTTTCCTCTGACCTTCCCTCTTTCCGAATCGAAGGGAAATCTGCCGCCGACGTGGTGTCGCGGCATTCCCCCTTGGGGAATTCTTTTCCAGACGGAAAAAAAATTCTCGGAATATACCGCTTTCGTTTCCTTCTTTTTCCGGAGTGCACGTCTGCTTATCCCTTCCTTTCCAAAAGATAAAAATATTTTCTTTGGAGAGGGTGTCAGACGATGAACGCATAGTCCCATGAGAGAGATGGAAAAGGGGTCATCGACTTCATTAACTTGATTGCGCTAATTTACATATTGCTACATAAAAATCAATTTAAAAAACGTCAATCGTTGGTCAAAAGAATGGGAACGAGTTCCATTCTAGGTAATTTTTTTTCGAATGGAGGACCTCCGGAACTGACAAATGACGCCATCGAACACGTCACCCTCTCCATTCCCAGTTTGCATGCATTTAATTACCCATCGTGATTAACTTTCAGTTGGATGGAGGAATCCGCTTCGTTGAGTATTTTTTTCATGTACAGGGGAATCTCGCGTCGAATGGAATGGAAATGGAAACAGGAATGAACACAGCCGTGGTTTCAGAATTGTCTGGGGGCGGGCTCGTCTGGGCCGACGTCCTTCGTGCCGAAATTGGGAGTTATTTTCGATTCAGCGTGGGATTTAACGAAAGCCATTCTTTGGCCGATTCCCCAGCATTGACTGATGCATCACGATGCATTTCTCATCGGAAGAACCTTCACCGAAATCGACCCATGTAAATGGTCCAGTCGTTATCGAAAGCTGTTTTATTCCTCGTGCCGAACAAAATTGGACAGATTAGAATGAAATTTTTGATGGTTTTGGGAATCGTCGAGAGGCACCGGAAGATACGCACCAGATCAAGAATACTTCCGTGAATCGGATTCCCCCAGGGCAGAGGTGTCAAATCGGTCGGCTGAGCCGTGTTCCTTTTCCTGCAGATGCCTGCGGACCGCACCCTTACTTTTTCACCGAAATTTTTGCTAACAGTCAATCCAAGGGGAAATTTCAAGAGCAGAAGGGCAGAGGTGTCAAATCGGTCGGCTGAGCCGTATTCCTTTTCCTGCAGATGCCTGCGGACCGCACCCTTACTTTTTCACCGAAATTTTTGCTAACAGTCAATCCAAGGGGAAATTTCAAGAGCAGACGGCGGGCCGGATGAACCACCTTCGCTGGCCGGATGTTTGAAACCCCTGCCCTGAAGAAAAAAAAAAGTAGGTTTCAGCTTGGGGTGATGCGTTTCTCACCCAGTGAACCCGCACGACCGAGACCGTCAATCGCGACGGAGGTCACAAATCAGCTGTTTGCATAGAGGCTCGCCTATTTTCCGCCTTGGAATGGAAGAGGGAATTCATCGCGCGGGGGGGGACGCGTCCCAAGGTCAGACGTCCCTTCTCGCCTCGCTTATCGAGGTCGACCGTCTGCCTTGCAGCCATCCAGAGAACCTTCCTCCATCGGTTTTCCTGTCTGCTTTTCCTTGGGTTTCCACTTAAACGCGACCACCTCTCGTCTCTTTCCCGGGGGAAAGTGAACCGCCCCGTCTCCCTTTCGCTTCAGACGATATCCTGCATCGATTGGAAATCATCACTACGTCCCAAGGCCGGACACTCGAAAGTTACCCCACGTAATGAACACAGGAAAGGGTTCATTGTCAAGTCTGCGAACGATCGATGTCTCAATTTTGACTTCAGAGGGGTGTGGGTATTCATCAATGGAATTCAAGTTGATAATATCTACAAAATTGGCCGGAAAAAAAATGTTCCATTCATTTAAAAGAAGAATATTTCACTCCCTGGAACCTGGACGATAATCGTTGGTGAAATTTCCCTGGGACTTGGTTTTCCCACCAATTGAACTCTCATTAATTCATTACCTGGGATTGAATCGAAAATGGATTTTACGCTCATTTTCACTTTGTGATGGAATCGTCTTTTTTTTTATTGGTATCCCTCATGACCCAAATTCATTCATTTAAAAAGTTTTACGAGGCTTTAAAACGCGTTGTATACGCACCTTACTTTTTTTTCCATTATATTTTTTTTTTCCTGAGAAAATTAAATGATTGAACCCATCGCGCGACTCGAGGTCCTCTGCGATGCAGGGAAAGCGCGCAAGACGACCGCCCCCCCCCCCCGCCATCCCGCGAAGGGGAGGCGCGCCTTCCATGACGTCACGGTGCAGCCTCGACTCCTGATTGGCGGAGACGGGTCGCCTGTAGATGGCAGGAGAGATTTTCGTTCGCTTGGTGGTCTTTCCCCGATCTGGCGCTCATTCGCTGTCTTGCTATCTTGCTCGCCACACCTACCATTCCGCACGTTTTCTCCCGTTCCTTTTGCCCGTATTTTTTTTGCTTAGTTTTTTGTTAGTTTTTTGGGGTACGTTTTGGATTTTTTCGTTTTCTAGTTTTCTTTTTCGATTTTTTTTTTCTTGTTCATTTGCGTCATTTTTGTAAACTTGTATTTCTCATTTTTTGTGTTAGTAATTTTTTTGCATTTTCGTTTCTTTTTTGCATTTTTTTCGTATTTTTTCGCATTTTCTCGCATTTTTTGGGGTTTTTTTCGTACTTTTTTTGGGTTTTTCCTATTTTTTTGGGTTTTTTCGTATTTTTTGCATTTTTTCGTATTTTTTGCATTTTTTCGTATTTTTTGCATTTTTTCGTATTTTTTCATATTTTTTCGCTTTTTTGCATAATTTTTCGTATTTTTTCATATTTTTTTCGTATTCTCTTGTGTTAGCGATAGGGAGTAGATTTTGTTCTACCCTTTTTTTTCTGGGCAAAAGCTTTTTTTTTCCTGGGTGCAGTCAGGAATGTTCCATCTGGGTTCTAGCCCATCCACGGTGAGTAAGATATTTTTTGTTCCCAGTCGCATTACTTAGATTCGGTCCTTGCCATCCTTACCATCTACGCACTGACAACGTCGGGTCCATATCAGACGTGAAACACGAAGGGTTGTCCTATGCATTTATTTTTTACCCTAAAATTTCTCATGAACCTTAAGTACAAGTTCAGTCATTTTTTTAATGACTTCCACGATTTTTATGCTCCTCTTCTCTGAGATTCGGAATTCGTTTATGCCGAAAAATATGGACAAAGATGTCGTTTTCGGTCGGCTGTCAAACCATTTTTGCAGGTCGATGAAATTTTGCTGACCCGGAAAATGAGACTGGTATTTAATCGTAATCACTTTTTTTTTGCATCCATGGGACTTGTGATTTCCTCCGAAGATTCACGTTCAAGCCCCACCCTCGACGAATTTCTTTGAAACTGAAAATTTTTTAATGCGTTTTTACGAAGCATTTGAAACGAAGGGATAAAAAGTTTAAAGAATTCCAAGTTCGATGTGTCCATTCATAATGGGCCGAAAACTTTTCGACCCAAATTTGCAAAGCATCAGCATGTTAGCATGATATATTCATCAGCGAAGATCTAATTTTGCGTCCCTTATTTTTCCCAGCAAACTCCGCTTCAGGAGATGCGATTTCTCGTAATAAGCGAAAGTCCCAAATTTCCCAACCGTTTTCTATTGTATCTCATTTTCTGTGGAGTTCAAGAAGCTCGAAATTTTCTAGGATGTTTTGCCTTTTGCTTCAGCAAAAGAGAGCATTTTTTAATGAATGACGTACTTTATTATTCAGACCCCAATCGTTGATTTTAAGGCTGAAAAAATGTTCTTTAACATTTGGTCACTTTTTAATTCATCAGTGCAATGGAATTTAAAAAGATGAGAAAATGCCAAAAATGAGCAAATTCGACAGCGTTTTTTTCCTTCAATGTTGCCTGAAGGAAGATAATATATGAAACATTCAACAACTTAAATTCTTACATAGTTGTAGAGCAATGGTTCTGCTGCGTTCGTTTAGGTGGAAAAGTTTTCGGTCCACTTGAGCATGAAGAGAATTTGAAATTTCGCAAGCAATTATCGAATTATTGTGCCAAAACGTCCCCATACCCGAAAAACTGGAGGGGGTCGTGCGTCGGCCCCTGGCTGATTTGAGGCGAGGCGACCCAGCCCTGATCGCGTCACTCAAAGTGTCCCGTTTTTATTGTATTTGCAATTTATTTTTTTTTTTGCACTACCCTTCAGATCGGCGCGGGACATTTCGACCAAATATTACATTCGTCCGCGAAAAACGCGGTGCGAGCGAGAGAAGGATC
>CAJPEV010005604.1:0-14076 GCA_905338385.1 Darwinula stevensoni
CCGCCAAAGTGGATGCCAGGGTCTCCTCTCCCACATCCCGCCAAAGTGGATGCCAGGGTCTCCTCTCCCACATCCCGCCAAAGTGGATGCCAGGGTCTCCTCTCCCACATCCCGCCAAAGTGGATGCCAGGGTCTCCTCTCCCACATCCCGCCCAGGGCGTGGGAAGGCGAGAGGCTCGCCTCAGAGCCAAATTCCCCCGGGGTCCCCCAAAATAGTTTATTCAACCCTGCCCTGCCGATTCTAAACCCAGTCTAAACGGGGTGCGAGCGTTCGCTCGCGCCAACTGCGAAATGCTCCGTGATCGTGTCGCACCGTTCGATGCAGAACCATGCCAATAAAAATGCCTCCTCTCCTTCCCCTCCCTATAATAAATATTTACCTAAAAATGTGAAATAAATTCCTGGTCTCGGAAGGAATCGAGGGACGCTGCTCTGAGGCAAGGCATATGGCACATTTAATCTCAATTTCCATTCATTGATGAGATGCTTGACGGGATGCTGCGAGGCATGCGGAATCTTGCAGATTCCATCAGTCGAAACCGAGCGGGAACGAGTCTCTAATGGAACTCCATACCATTAAATGAAGCAGCGACGCATCAAAAGGCGGTGAATTCAACGGGAAAATTTTTAGGAGTTACTTCACAGCTCATATCATTCAAACATTCTGTGCCGTTTGAGTGCAATTATTTAATTATATTTATAAACAAAATTTGGGATAAACCAACCTCGAATTTTCCCCCCTTTTGGACGAAATTTTAGTCTAAATAACAGTTTGAATGAGGAACAGGCTTTTTGCTTTCAGACTGCTTCAGATTAAGTTTAAAGTTATTTTACCATTACCAGGACACCTCATCCGAAGCTATTTAATTTAAATTAAACTACTTTAATTTAACAGTGGAATCTTCCACACTGACTTTTGCATTTGAATCTCATCGGGCTCTGCTGCGTGGGGCAAGGTCGTCAGCTGATCGAGGCGATCTTGATCGAGTTGCGAGAAACAGGAAATTATTTATTTATTTTATTTATTTATTTATTTAGAATTTACCTAAAACTACCTAGTTCTGCCATAAATACTGTTACAAGATTTACGCGTTCCTAGCATTCTAGCAAAAGAAGCTAGAATATTGTAACCTAGTAATCTTGCAGTGCATTATCCACCGTATTGTTTGGCAACATTTTGGTTTTTGTGTTGCGTGCAGTAAGCATGGAGTTTGGTGACAAAGAGCATAGCAGTGATTGCCCTGCACAAAGTGTGTCAGAAACCTGCAACTATTTTCAAGACTTTGCTGCCTCTTGGAATCCGTCGGCAGTTTGTTTACCGAGCTATCAAACGTTACAATGACACTCAGGGAGTACGAGATCGCCATAGATCTGTCCACGCACTGCCAGAACACCACGAGTCATCAAAGCAATTAGCAACAGGATTCGCCGAAATCCTCTCCGCAAGGAGAAAGTGACGGCCAGGGAAATGGCCATCTCTGAAAGAAATCAGGAAGTCGCGATCAAAAGTGTTGCTGCGGAGATACGCGCAAAACAGACACCACAAAATCCCCTTTACTGATGAGAAAATCTTCACAATTGAAGAAAAATTCAACCGGCAAATCGACCAAGTGTATGCCCACAACTCTCGGGAAGCTTCAGAAGCCATCCGAAAGGTGGAGAGAGGTCACCATCCTGCTTCCGTCATGGTTTGGTGGGGGGTGAGCTATGAGGGTGTCACCAAGCTGGATTTTTGCGAGCAAGCAGTGAAGACATATGTCGAGGTGTACCAGGATGACGTCTTAGAGAAGACAGTGAAGTCTCTCGGCCAAACAATGTTCAATGGGGGCAACTGGATCTTCCAGCAAGACTCTGCACCTGCTCACAAGGCTAAGACAACGCAGGAGTGGCTAACCGATGATGTCCCCCGACTTCATCAAGGCCATCCGGGAGCCCCGACTTGAACCCACTGAACTACAAACTGTGGGCGGAGTTGGAGCTGATGGGTTGTGGGCGGAGTTGGAGCTGATGGCCTGCCACATAAGACCAAATATTGAAAGTCTCCGGCGAGGCCCTTGCAAAATCAGCCAATCAGTCTTGCAAAATCAGCAGCCAATATCTCAATGGACGTGGTGCGTACTCCGATCGATGAGTGGCCTGAGCGTTTAAAGTCATGTGTGAAGGCCAGGGGTGGAAATTTTGAATAATGTTTCTGCAATCTGTTAGCAATTATGTTGGGAAATAAGTGCTGTTAGCGAATACAGCGTATGTTTTATATTAACAGAGTTATTCACAAAAAACCTTGTAAAAGTATTTATGGGACAGGGATTCGACGAGCGGACCAGAATTCAACAACACGCGAAGGAATCCCCACGCAGTCTGCTAATTACCGCTAATTACCTCCATGGATACAAAGCGCCGGCCCCGATTCTTCAGCGTCGAAATATGAAGCGCTGGGCCATTTTATTCTCGTCCCAGAAAAATTTGCCAAGCCCTGTTTTTTGTTTCAGAAAATGTGATTGTATGTGGCTAATTTGTCATTTTTTTCGTCAGATGAAAATTAGCTAATTTTCTATAGTCGAGAAAATGTTAATGGGAATATTTACAAAGTAAATAATCCTCGTCGAACGTGGCAAACGGAGGACATCGCTGTCAAACGCAGAAATCGAATGGAATCGAGAAGCGCCCCCCCTCTGCCCCCCCCCCCCCCATTCCCTCTTGGGATACATATCGCAGGTTCAATTCTCAAAATTTTCTTTATTTGGCCATAAATGCAGTGTGGGTCACCAATTTTTCTGCTTTCCTCGGCCGCTGCCACGTTCCCTCCGAGTTTCTTCATCCCGACTTTTCCATTTCCTCACGAATCTTTCTTTTTTTCATTCTGAAGGCGATGGCTCCGCTTTTCTGTGCTTCCTTTTTTTTCTCTCCAAATGTTAATAGGTCAATTTTCCCAGGAAACGGCAAACATCTTCAAGCCAGCATTTCATTTCATTCCATTGACCATTCGCAAATTTTACGAGGAGCAAGAAGCATTCAGAGGGGTCGATTAAGATTCGATTAATTTCGATTAATGTTTTAAAAACCGCGATTAAACATCTAATAGATTAATCGATCAATTAATCGAATCGAATTGAACAGGGACCTCCTTGTGGTATCGTTACGTTCTGCACTGACTGCTTCAAGCAGTTCTCTGGAAAAGGAGCGAGATCATGAACAGGAATATTTTGGTAAATAATTGACAATGCAGCGATCACTGCGCTTGCAGGAGGAACGGCGGACTATTTCACAATGTGTGGAATTTGGTATTTATTTGGTATTAATATTTGGTACTAGCGACTTTGTTTACTACAGCTACTCGTGCACCGCGTTTCAGTCTCTCATCATTTCGAGAACATGGTTCGAATTAGCGGCAGTCATGATCGGCTAAACACTAGTTTATTAGATGTGAGCCATTGCGCCAGTATGTCATACATTTGACCAAAACTTAATGTTAATCATAATGGGGCTTAATGTTATTCGCTCGTACCAATGTTCGTCTGGTCGATGAAGAAATGTGATGCTGTCGTGCTGCGTTCGAAGGTGCAAATGACTAAATTCCGTTGAACTCATTAAAGCAAAGACGATGACCTGAGGCTAGACTAAGAGTGTAACCAAGGACTGATCAAGGCAATCCTCTTGGATCGACTGTCGTCATTTTGATCGACTGTGGGTACAAATTTCGGGGAGAAATTATGGGTACCGACCGATTTGAGTTTGAGAACCCTGGTCTAGATATAGCCGTTGTCGCGTCGAACTAGATGAAAGGACTGGGTTTCATCGCTTTAGATCGCTTCTATGCGAGCGGACTGCAATCGACTATATTTTCCTCGATAGGAATCGGAAATCTCATTAACTCTCAGCTTAGTCCTGCCCCTTTAAAGTTTAAGGATCCATGAACCATTGAAGAGTGCAACAATAGTCATCCTCCAGGTACCAATGGGGCAAATTTTGCATGCATATTATTAATACAGTACAATGGGAAAGTAGCATTATGTCGAATTTCTGGACTCTGTTCAGAAGCATAAGGATGGGAAATTCACGAGTAAATTCTCTCAACATTCCGTCCAAACCTTCTCCAAATAAGGATTTTTATTCCTCATCGCCATGAATATCGCGGTTTAAGTGATGTTGAAAACCCCTAGACTCACCTCACAAGGGGAACTCCACACTCTCCATGCATTGAGCAAGAATTGCCTGAAGTCACCTTCAGCTAGGTTACGACTCTGAAGAAATGTATTAATTACTGTAGAACAACTACATTCTTTCATCTTGTACGTGGAAAATTATCGACTTGAGGATGAAAACTTCAGCAGAGCCATTCATCAGCATTTGAGGAATCGGGAGACATACAGCGGCGGTATGAGCGCTATTTTTTCCTTGTTCAACGTAGCGAAGCAAGAAAACATCCTCGAAGCCGCAACGCAAAGGAGTATGTAATTTTTTGTGCGTGCCCAGGGTGCAGTATTCCTCAGAGTTTCCTTACATCCGTCTCCATGTCCTTGTATTCTCTCTATTCTGGGATTTTCCTTGTATCATAGTTGCACATCACGTTCGCCAGAAACGAAGAGAGAGAGCATTAGTAACTTGAAATCCGTTCCATTCTCGCAACTTTCAAACATCAAATAACTAATATCTCGGCACCTGCTCATTTGGTATCTCTATGACCTTTGACCTCGGAGAAAATGTTTTCCAAATATACAGGGTATCCATAAAGTCACTTTCCTATTTCAAAAGGTCCTACATCCACAACGGAGCGGCCTAGAAACTTCATATTCGGCACAGATGATGTACAGCCAATGGGATTTATGATATCCAAGCTTCCAAAATTTTCCAAAAAGTTTCTGAATATCATCACTAGGGCAGCGCTGTACCGGTCAGAGACACGGGTCCCTCCACACTTTGGGAGACGCGTCCAGTCTCTTCTCCAACGTACGTTCCAGGACCGTGCGATTAGCAGGGCTTTCCCACAGGCCTAGCCGCCAAGGTCACAGGATCTCACACCTGCGGACTTCTGACTTCTGTGGAGTTTTCTGAATTCTGGCCGTGGGGTTTACAGTGGCCGTCCTGCGAGTGGAGCTCAAGGAAAGCATTGCGTTACATAGATGGAGGCAGTGGTAGTGGCAAGGGGTGGCCACATTGAATACCTACAGGTTTGGTCGTGCCATCCGCGTGGATATCGGTATGTGCCGACTTTGGACTGTGTGTTTGGCCGGTATAGCGCCACCCTGGTGGTGATTTCCAGAAACCTAAGGAAACTTGGCTATCATAAATCCCATTGGCTGTACATCATATGTGTCGAATATGAAGTTTCTAAGTAACTCCGTGATGGAGTTAGGGCCTTTTGAAATAGGGAAGTAACTTTATGGTCACCCTGTATATTGCAAGCTAGCTATACGAACTCAGTTACGTATCACTTGGCAGCCTCTCCAGTCGATTTTTGTTCTGCTTGAGAGTATCTCAGCCAAATCACGGATGTGACATATGCGCCGCGAACTTGACCTTTCAGCACCTTCACTTAAAAAAAAGTGGTGAAATGTAATGAATTCTAGAGGTTTTCTTTGCGACGTCATATTTTGGCAATAGGACGTCAACTGGAAGCTTCAAGTAGACTTCTTTAAGTTAATTATATTCACTAAAAGACCCTTACAATGAATTTAAAAATATTTCTACGTCAATAAAATAATTAAGAATATAAACATTCTCTTCCTTTTCACTCGCCCTTTATCTTTAATGCCACAGCTTTTATTCTGCAACGAATGGAATCATTGCTAATCATATTTTCTTCTGCCATTCTTGCTTGGACTGGTCAGGAAGACATTGGCGAACCCCTGGACTCCATCAACTTGTACGACGGCCAACCTCAGCCTTGTTCGACTTCATTTGCTAGCTACACCAGAACCTCAAGATTTGCTTCTTGGATCTCCTCCGTGATTGGCTAAACTATCTCCCGTCAGAATCTACGAATTTCGATGTTTCAGCGCCGAAGTTCGCTCTTTCCATTGGAGTATTTTCATGGCAGCATACGTGGTATTAATATTTCCACCATAATATTGATACAATTCGAGAATCACATTGAAACCAATGACATCGTAGGGACTATTTCTTGCACAAGCGGGAACTAATATCAGTCGCGTTTTCAATTGTCTAAAGTGTCGTTATTTGCAAAATAAGCTTCTAAGCACTTCAACAATTTGGGACTCTCACCACAGGGTATACCGAGTCACTTTCAAAAAGCGCGAAGCGTCTTGCAGGTGTTCTCCAGGGAAAGCGAAATTTCCTGGAAATGGACAGCAGGTGGGATGTTTAACTTAAGATAGTCACTTAATCAAGCGGGATTTAAAAAAAGCTGTCTTCTTCAGGCATCTCATGCCTTCCCAGGACCAAGAAAAGAAATTACTTTCTTCATTGCATTCCGATCCCTGATGTGGGGTTTATAGCAGACGAAGGGACATATTGCCAAAGCCTAAAAGGCATTGACCAATTATCATTTTACGAATCTGAACGATCCCGGAAGAGCCTCCTCCGGACTTCCTCTAAAACCCATATCCCCATGCAATAATCTGATAGATGACGTAGAGGCTAATTAAAACAATATTTGCTATTTATGAGTATTTCAAAGCATCGTTGCAAAAGAACCAACTCGCGGGAATGATAATAATTGATAACGGCTGCACCCACGTTCAGTTCTATAAAAATAATGGCCAGTATTCCAAGAAATGTTTCATCCACTGGACCCTGAAAGAGTTTTGTGATGAAATTCATTATCCTACTTCTTTGAATACAGAGATTTTATCATTTTTCGCTCATGTGAGAATAAAAATGCATTTTCTATCCCTATGAGGAATTTATTTCGACTGTGATTTTAAGAAAACTGTGTAAGAGAAGTATTTTGGGAAGTGCAATATGATAATTCATCCCTTTTCCTCGGAGAATGTCGTTCATCCATATGATACATAGGTACATGTCACAGGTAAGTAAACGAGGTAAGTCTTTTTTTCCTACTTCCAGATCATTTGGTATAAAAGCATAATGTCCCAGCAAACACAAGAGCGTTTGAGAAATGCTATTATTACGAAGTTCACTTCTAAAACTTCTAACACTTCTAAAACGCTGCTCCAGCGTTGCAGCGAAAGTTAGCACAGCATTGAAATGTTCCTTTTGAAGTGGGCACTATACTGGCGGATTTCTGGCGGGGACGCGGCAATATGGCAGCAAATGTAATATGCAATAGATTGCCGTTTCCAAGCGTAGGTGGCAGACCACCAGTTCTCTTCCCATAAGGTAACTGGCATCCCCACCTATCCCTAGAGAGTTAAATACCATGAACCGGATTAAGTACCAAGAGTTCCAGCTCGATGGTATCTATGTTCCTTTCACTCTTCATAAGTTCCTGCCTTTCTGATTTAGCAAAGGTGTTTCTTCCCCTCTTCTGATGCAATTTCTTCTGGTGCAATTTATGAACAGATACGATGAAAGCCTGGAATTATGATGTTTTGATTGCAACGTGTATGACTCGGGAAAATATTTTTAAATGCTGAAGTTAAGAATGGGAATACAGAAGCGTGAAGGAATAGGGAAGGGTAGAGTAAAGCATGCTTCCTTCTTAAGGTATACTGCATACTTCATATCTCAGTAGTTAACTGGGGTAGTGGTGACCTTCTCTTGTTATCAGTTGACCCTAAAGATAGGGTGTAATTGCCTGTTTTTGCATTGCAATCCTGTATGAAGCTATATTGAACAATACATCCTATACCCAATTACCAGGCATATCTAAACGCCAGGTATGAAAGTCCAATCATGGCAAACAGTAATGACACAACAGTACTTACTTACTCAAACTTAGAGGCACTTCAAAGTGAGCTTTCTTGAGAAGACAATGCTCAACCGAAAGCTGTAATGCTCAACTGGTAGGACTTCGGATAGGCATATCGACCCCACCGCACAGAATGTAACAGAAGCTGCACTCCGTAGACTTGAAATAGGTATTCACAATTCATGATTTGTTTTCATGATTTTCTGGATGCTTCATCTTGAATTCACCCGCATCTGTTCGATGAGAGCCTCTGGGCCATGCGAACATCAAAACTATCTCAACACGTTCGTCTTTCGTTTATTTCGTAATCATATCTTCAACATAAAAAATACAATAATTACCCTATGGTGCGCGACCTCTGTTCCACACTATATGAATGAATACCTATATTTTTTAATTTCCTAAGGGACGTCAATAAAGTTATCATCGACCTTTGCCCCTGTCTCAATGATTTCTGATTGAACACATCGATTCCGACCATCAGTTCTCCCTGCGGTGAGGCGTCATGCCCCGATCTCGCCTCTTAATTGCAATGCATAATTGCTTCATCCAGCATTCCATTGCCAAAAAGAGCTCGTCCGTTATCCTTCCTTTGTATGCGTTATCCTTCCTTTGTATGATCCCATTCAGAGTGCTTCTTTTGATCAAAATCTGCTCTAATAAGACCTGCTTTTATAAAATGGGATTTTTTGTCCCTGGGGAGTAGGAGATGCGACACGGCAGTTCACATTCGAGCTGCGTTTCACAAGCTCAGGAAGTACAGATTCGTCCACATTCCAAGTAACACAAGATATTCCAGCAAAGTTGAAGAACTTTTGATGAACAATGTTGTTTCTATGTGCAAATGTCCAAAACGCCAACGTTGCTCAAATGTTTCGAAAGAACATTGCATTGACATTGCAAATCGTTACTTATACATTACATATACGTTTCAGAAACGTTTCAGGACTTACGTTGTTTACAATGTTGGAAAACGTTGCTTCACTGGCACCTAATCTGGACCTACTGCATATTGGCATTACTACCCGAAAAAGTATAGGCTTCACTGGCCCTGAACTGGACCGATATTCTGCAAATATTGAATTATTATTTTTCATTTCGAATCACAAACGTTACCTCTCTACCCAGACGTTCCCATCAATAGGACGAAGCCTGTACTGGTATAACCCCAAGGCGGCCGATGAAGATCGAAGTTTCTTTTGGGAAGGAATTTGGCCGCCTGCCCAGGCCTTCGCCCTCTTTCATCCCTCTTTCTGCCTCGTTCTCGCGTGTGGGAGATATGGGTCAGATGAATCTCTGGTGAATATATAATATGGGTTCGGCTCATCTCATTCCCGGGATCACAGGTCTCGGGGTTCTCGCACCGAGACCGAGCTATTTTCGGAGAACTCATCACTTGGAGGGAAGAAATTAATCAGAAGCACAAAGGGGTTTCTCCTCATCCTCCTGGAGGAAAGAGGAATCCATCCCAGGAGTCATTAGAATGTCTGTCTGGAGGGGAAAAAGGATAGGAAGAAGAGAAAGAGAGAGAGAATGGGGAAAGGGAGAGAGGGGGGAGGGAGAGGGAGAGGCAGAGAGAGAGAGAGAGAGAGAGAGAGAGGTATCGATCCCCCCTTCCATTACTCTACTCACTGGTCCCAGCTCCGCCTCCTCCCAGAATCCCTCTTTTACACACATATAGGACTACTGAATGCCTCTTCAGTCTTCACGAGTACTGTACTCAAGAAAACATTATTGGTTCCTTAAATTATCAGGGGAAATGGGGAGGGGAGGAGCGTGACCTTTAACCACGCAATGAAACAAAAGAGAGAAGTACATGACATACATAAGTAAAGATAAGAGAGGAAAAAAAATTATTTCCTATGATAATCAATCCAGTGTCAATTTTCAACATATTCCCTCGGGGGCTACTCCAGGGTACATTTTCATCAGTGACAAAGTTCAGCCTTGCTTCCCTTCATTTCATATGTTGAAAATTCTCTCTTTTCCACAAATTACAGCATTCGCTCAGATTACACGTTAGTGAGTGAAGCACCTGCATGTACACCTGAATTCACAAGGAACAATACGAGCAGTCGATTTGGGTGAACACAAAGGCTTCCCTCTCTTTCTCAGTAAAGCCATCATGAATAGATTTGTCTCATTCAGGAGTACACCAGGATGACAGGGTCACTCTGATATGCAGCATTCAACCATCACAGGTATTCATCACCCAGTCATGAAAATATATTACTTTCTCAGAATTACCGAGGGCAAATCATGGATTCGTTCCACGTGCCATGTCCAATCAAAAATGGCAGTGCTATTAAAAAAAAACATCATGGAGGCCTACCTGAGCCATGTTCACAGTCCCAATGGCAAGTGTTTTGAAGCCAAGGATGGTCCTGTTTTTGTACCTCTTCCTTCTCTGCAGCATTACTTGGAGACGGTTCCCTTCTCGTTTCAGGAAATGAGGGTACTACCCATGGAAGAGAGAAACATCTTGATTGTATAAAAATATCAAAGGAGATGATCAGATTGTTTTTGAATAAGGGAAGTGTGGCTTACCTGGAGAGTGAAAGTGAGCTCCAACTCTGTATCCAGCAACTGATTTGGCGAGAGTATTATCTCATTTGAGCGGAGAACCCGCTTGGAGTTCTGCATGAAATTAAAAAGATAATTACCCTTAGATTACATCTGAGCACATTTCTGCAAAATTACTTCCTGGACTTTGACAAAAGCTTCTAATTTTCATCTAATTTTCACTTAATTAACCATTCTGATATTTATAGTTTCCTCATCAAATTTAAATTTACTCAGCATGGAAAGCCTACATGACAACAGCAAATGAAATGCATAGCATATCTCAAGGGAGATATGACTTTAGGATCTCTTCTCTCCATTCAAGGCTTTTCACAAGAGAATGCTATGCAAATGTTTTTAATTAATTAGCACAATACTTACCTGCATCTTAACTGCGATGAGTATCGATGTAATGTCATTTNAGAAAAATCGCTCCCCTTTTTCTAAGAGTGCAGGGGGGGGGGCGATTTTTCTTTAAAATATTCACGATTTTGAATAGACTTTCCGAAGGAACCCTTGTAGGTATAAACACGATCGAGATGTCCCTGCAATCTAGAGACTCTTCTCTATCGATCTATCAGAGAACATTTCGTGATTTTTGCCTTGAAACCGAGAAAAACAAAAAAACAAAAAACACGCGGAGTAGCGTATTTTGCTCCAATTTCGAGCACATTTTGGTACTTTTCTCCAAAATGCTCGGTACAAGGCCCATGAGATTTGGTGTACAGATCGACCGAGAGGTCCTCTAAAATCGCTAAATGCATGCTTTTCTCTGTAGTGGATCTGTGGCCGGAATGGCGGTGGGAATATTGTTCTCAAAAATTCGACTATTCCCAGTTATATGGCCTTTAGACCTTTGACCTTTGAGTCAGCTCAAATCTCAACCCCTCATTTGAAAGTAGATTGTCTTAGCTTCCTAAAGACTTTATGTGCGGGTTCCTCTGGTCAACGGTTTCCGAGTTGTAGCCGTTTCAATTCGACTCCTCGAATGGCCATCAAGCGGCAACTTTGGAACTTTTGGCTAAACTATGTGTCGTTGGTGACTGCGTGACCCCGCTTTATTTTTCCCTAGGGGCCCCCTACAACAATTACTTTTCAGATTTTGAATCCCAGACGGCCGATTTTTCCTCCCACCTTAAAATGAGTTGCTTCATCCGGTATTCCAATGACAAAAAGAGCTCTCCATTATCCTTCCGTTGCATACGGGATTGTTTTAATCCCATCCAGAGTATTTAATTCTATACAATTGAAGACCAGTTTTTATTTTTAAAAAAGGGGATTTTTCAGCACCGGCGGGTGCTAGAAATGTTACGGCGATTCATATACGAGCTGCGTCTCACATGTCTGGGACTGTATTCGCTATAAAAATAAAATAAAAAATAAAAGCAACTAAACATACAAGGGGAATTACAGCAAGGCGTACAATCTCCTCAGACTCAACCGTTCATAGAGACATGCGAGAGGCTGCAACATGGGAAGAGGGGAGGGGGAAGGGATATTCAAGATTAGATGAATGTAAAGGAGGGAGTGGAACGCACGAAACCCTTTCCGGTCTATTTAATTTTCCATGGGTGGCACTGCCAGGTCCAATTAAGCTTCGGGTGTCATACTAAAATTACCCACCAGTGGTTCAGAGCAGAGCTCCGGAACGGAGTTTTTTTCGTTCCGCGTTCCGTTCCATTCCGCCTGATCTCCACGTGTTCCGGTTTCTGTTCCGTTCCGTTCCACTATTCCACATGGAAATTTAGCAAAACAAAAAATGATTTTTTTTCCCATATCCGTGATAAGACAGAATTCATTTACTTATTTTTCAAAAATCACAATCGCGAAGTGAAAATGGGCAGGGTATTGAGAAAGGAAACTGAGAGAGGAACGAACATATTCCGTTTTCGGGAATGAACAATTTCATTTCATTCCGTTCCGGTTTTTCGTTTCAGATTCCGTTCCGTTCTTTTAAACACGGCTGAAATCTGAATATCAAAGTTTTACTTATAGCATTCTAGAAACCCTCAAGGACGATAGTTTCCTTGAGTGGGATATTTTAAAAAGCACTCAGTGGGGCGCAGCCAGGGTTTCTTGGGCATGTAAAGGTATTTACACAACCTTGCAAAGTTATTGTTAAATTATGAGTAAAACTTTGAGAAAAGGCCATCTTTTAATTGAAAAACTGTAAAACAAACGTACAGCTTGTTTTAAAGTTTTACAGTTCACCCCCAGTTTACAGTTTGTAAACAAATTTACATTTTATAAGTAAAACAATCTTACAATTTGTTTCATTCACACAACTTTGCATTTGCACAACGTTACGAAGATGAAACACAAGTCTCCTCTGTGTCCCTCTCAGTGGGACAATGGACCGGGAAAGGTTAGCTCTTTGGAGTCCAAGTATTTTGAATGTGCTAGCACTGACATCCAAATTACTTCTACCCTTCAATCGTGAGGCCAACAAGAGATAACTCGGGCGTGGACCCCAAAGGGTTAAGAATGTACATTGAATGACCTTATCGAGAGGATCTATCCGCAAAACATAAGGGTGATGGTAAAGACGATAAGGAGATAGTAGAAGTGTGAAAACCATTTTTCAAGGGCTTTTCTTCAACCCTCTCTCTCTCTCTCTCTATTGGACTCCAACTAACTGAACTAACGTTAGGCTTAGGCCTAAACCACGGAATTTCTTCATGCATACCTTTCTCGTTCAGGAGAATCTCAGCCCTCAATTTACGGGGCCAATTTACGTCCACGTCTTCGAGACATCTCGATGAGGACATGTAACATTTGGCCTATTTGGAGTTCCTCGAACTATCTCGACTAGGTCTGATGAGAGAATGCTTCTGGGATTGAAATGCAACATTGAGCGCCATCTTGTTTGTCCAGGGATGTCCGTGCACGAATGCTCCATATCCAACCACATCGATCGACCCTTGCTAACTATCGTTTCAATCTCGGCTCATTCCATGAATTCGGCGCAAAAATATATCATGCACTGAAAACAGAAGATCTAAACACCAATACTAAGGCCGAAGCAATCATGAATCCGACATTACTTCAGCGTGATATCCGACAACACTGGATGACGGGGGACTGGAGTCCTATGCTAAGCCTAAATGAATGACAGCTAATTTCATATTTCATCCATAGCTGATGCATCGCAAGCAACAAAAAGGGCATTTTTCGCGAACTAAAAGTCAATATCTTCATTGTGTTTGAAATGCTTACTCCGAAAACATCCCAGGAGAGGTTACCCAGGTGCACCCAGGGTGCTCACATTTAAAAACGAGAATCAGCGTTCTCCGCAGCACCTGTGAATTGAAGCTTCAAATTTTGCTGAAGCGATTCCGTGTTGAGAGGGGAAGAAGCATGCCCAAGTTTGCTCCTCCAGAATTTCTGTGATATGAAACCCGCGGCCCGCGGGGCGCATGTGCCCCGTGAACCTGCTTCTAGCGGCCCAATAACGGGTGGGATAACAAATTAAAATAAGTTCCTTAGCGGCCCAAGGCCCATCACAACTTCTCTTAGTAACTATAACTAGAGATCATCCCTTAGTATCTAGAAATAAACTGCGAGTCCTTTCCTAATTATCCCTCACGATGGCGCTGACGCAAATGTCCTGAGGGAAGAGATCCTCGATGACATGACTATTTTTGGGCGTTGAAATTTCCTTGGGGGGGGAGGGGGGGGGGGGG
>CAJPEV010005605.1:0-14069 GCA_905338385.1 Darwinula stevensoni
TTTTAACTTATCACAATAAATCTTAAAGATTTGAGTTCAGAGAAAGCCTCTGTTTTTTTTTTGTGGTTTGAGACAGAAGAATCCATGCTGGATAGGTCACGCCAACCCACAAGTGAATTGATGCGATGGATGGATATCAAATGGCTCATGAAATTACATACCATCACGCATTCTTATGTAGGTGAGGCGAATTCCGACCCTGCCATGAAGTCCGCCCACAACGCCTCATACGTCAACGTAACGAGAAGCCCAAACAGCCCTTTACAACCAATTTACACCGGTGCCAGGTCTCAAAACGTGAAGGGGCAGCACGCGCATTTCCCTCTCGGCTGATATAGGTCGCAAAACCATCAATTTCAGAGCGCAGGTGAGGGGATGGGCTTTTAAGTGCGAGGCGTTGGAATTTGCCTCGCTTACTCTGCTAGTTTGTGCGCTGGCTAACATCTTTCACCTAACCGTGTAGCATTTGTTGGAGAAGAATGACCTGTCCAGAATAGATCGATTGCCCGAGGAACAAAAACCACTCACCAGTATGAGAGAGTTGTGCCAAAAAATGCATAATTGGAAACTTGAAAGGATAATTTTATCCTGCTCGTCAGCAGGAAGGTGGCCAGGCCCGCGACGATCCCGCCGCCGATCCCGTAGAGGAAGGAATTCCTGAAGCACGGGATCTGTGTCACGTCTCGTCCGAAGATGTAGAGCTGCAAATAAAAAAAAGGGAGGAATGAGAGCAGTTCGAGGCTCAGATCTTGGAAATCGACATAATTATTGCTCTGAAACTCTCATTTTTCATTTCTGGTGCAGTTTTTTTTACAAGCCTGAAAACTGAACTTATCCACATTCTCGTCTGGTCGAGCTGGGATGGATTGTTCAGCTTCAAAACATGAACATTACGAATAAAAAAAATTGATATTTTTATTTTGAACAAGGAACTAAGGAAATTTTACAAATTCTAATTGTATTCATGGGGTATTCCCAATGGTGTAAATATCACTTAGAGATTTTCATGGATTAGGAATTTCAGGATACCAGAATAATAAGTTTTTCCACCCAAAATTCTGCAACCTTGCACATGACTGGGTCAAATCACTGTGGAATTTTGTTTCATGTTTTAATTCCAAACACTTTGTTGTTTCTCATACATGGCACACTACCTTCTACCATTTTGATGCTACAGACCACCCAAAAACCCTTTCTTGTCCTCCCCCACAGAGGCTAAAGAATATTTTCATCACAATTGGTCTATTTTGGAGGAATATGAATTAAAAGAGAAAGAAGTTACTTGAATACCTCAGAATATGCCTCTAAAACATACTTTTAAGTCCTCATGGAATGAATTGATATGCTCATACTCCACTTCCTCACAATGTAACCCAACCATGCACACTCAGAATCTCATGGTCAATAAAAAAGCAACATTTTCCACCTAAATTTTCAATTTAGTTCTAAACTATTAAAATTCTGCAAGCAACACACAGCAAGAATGTAATCTCTACTAATCGCAGCGAAGCAACCACACCCAGGCTTGTATATGGGTTAGATCATCACACCTTAGAGGAAAAAAAAACGTGAAAGAAGATATGAGGGAGAGGGAGGGGGAGGGGGGGAGAGAGAGATGAAGCAAAGAAGGGCACAAGAAGAAAAATTAAACATGTCAGCATTCACAACAAGGAGTGTTATTAGGCATTGTGAAATAGCCAGAGGAATATCCTGGGGTGTAATTGCCAATCTACAATAAATGTATTTAACTCATCAAGCAATTGAGATGCAAAGTCTGCAAGGTAGCTGACATAGATACAAGATCCTTTTCTCCTCCAGCATTATCTTGCCCTTGGCTGATGGAATTAGAGAAGGTACTTCATATTTAAATGCTGATATCCATGAAGTAACAGAGTGAAGGAAGCATGGCATGCTGCAATCAAAAGACAACAGATCCTCATAACCAGTGAGCAGCTCTCCAATGAATGTACACCCATAGGCAGCCATGTTTTTCTGCAGAAGGAAAAAGGCAAATGGGGCCATATTTCTGGGAAGTAGTTTGGCCCAGTTCCATGCATTGAAAGGCACCACCAGTAAAAAGTGTTGATGGAGCATGCAGTTGTAATACCATTTGGACCAGATAGCTCTAATTATAAAAAAAAAGAATTGGCAGTTCTTTCTAGGAACTTAAGTGCAATGTTCTGCAGGCAAAGGTGCTACTTCCCAGACCAGGGATTCATACCTATCTATCCCCCTTAATAGTATTAGGCAACAATACATGAAACTGAACTTAGAGGGCACCCTTTGGAGCTGTATTAGCCACTGATTCTGACACATGGTTCCCATAGTGACAGGATGCACTGCTCATAGATCTGGAGCACTTCACAACTTCAGTCATAACAACAGATCTCTCTAATAAGGGTCATGCTAGTATTGTCATCTGCTTTCTCAAAATCATACCTGGTCAAATAATAAACTAGCCTTTGTTGGGTGGTCATGGGTCAGTTAGATTTGAAAATAATAATCCTGCCTGGCTGAAAGTGATGATCATATTTAAGCCTAGCTGACCAATGATAAGCCATGTTAGGGAAAGGTTAATTTTCCCACTCTTTGGCTGGGGACTTTAGAATGTGAAACAAATTGCTCACAAATACAGTTTTTGTTCCATTCATTACCTTCTTTCTATTTCACCTGTGCCAAGGGAGCATTCACTTAATGTGAAAATGCTCATTTCTCTAGGCTACCTGTATATATATTTGAAGTTTAACTCAGTCCACCAATTTTAAGTAAGAACTACACTACCCAATGGTAAACAGCAAGATGCAGACTGCAAAACCATCAATTAGAAGTAGCCATTGTAGTACCACATATAAAGTATCAGTCTTAGATATCTCTCCACAAATCCATGCTGACCTCAAACTGGTAAAATACCACATTGAGTAGTGATAACAATCCTTGAAGGCCACGTTAATTGATCTGAAGCCATCAAAATAAAGCCCTTATGCTAGGCCTATTGGGCTGTGCAATCGACCTTATCCAAAATGGTTTCCCTTCGCTAAAAATTCGGTGAAATGTTTTCCCATTTCAGACTGCAATTGATGTAAGCCTGTTATGGCCAAGTGCACTCTTACACTTCTTCTATGTCCCGTGGTCTCGTCAAGACTTAGTCCTTTATCGCCCATCCTGGAAAGCAAGTGACACAGACAGGTCGCACGAGTTCTCTACAATTCCGAAGATCTGGTGATTTCAACACCGGCAGTACATAACAGGAGAAGCACGTGTATTACAGCGCCACGCCATGTCCAGCCCTGTACGCTCGAGACATCTATGATATGCGAAGATAAGCAGAAGTGGGGACGTTTAAGTTCAGAGTGCCTCTGCTTCTTCCCAGCCAGTTTACAGGTGCGTTGGTTCTATATATAAAGTTGGTGTCGAAGCTCGTCAGTAGAGCTTTCGTACTTTGATCTATCGAGTACGGCAGCTGTGGAAGTCTCCCAGGACCATTTCAGGTTTCTCGAAACATTGGGCATATTAACTTGAGGAGGACGCTCTAATCAATCAGCTTTCACGATGATGGTGAGTTTGGAGTTAATGCCGCGAACGTTAGCCCGCGTTCAAATGCTATGCTTTTACATGTGCCTGTTCGTATATGAGCTATGAACTCATGTTGGTTGTTTGGCTGCTTCCCTGGTTACATGACATCCTAGCCCAGAAATGGGTGGTCACGTATGTTCCAAATCATGGTGTCTGGTTGCTTTTTAAGCTTAAGCCTCTGGTCTAAGTGGTCTTAGTCAATCCGTTCCCGTCTCATGGCCTACACGAAACAATGACATGCACATACATATTGCAGAGGCTTGAAAGTTTTGGGAATGGTTCAGTTGCTGGTTGTTTGCATCATTGACCACCTTTCTGAATGAATCTAACGTTAGGGACTGACAAGTATAGGCTAAGCTGAATGCACTCAACCCAGCTTGGGAGGGCCAGCATTAAATCAACCTCCTGATTCTAAGGAGACATGCTTGATTTCCCACATATAACCTCGAAGATGAGAAGTAAACTTAGGTCCATTAATAGGCTTGCAATTCTCTTAGATTAAGCTTAGCTATAGAATGTGGAAATGAAAACTTTGGATCTTTGGGGTGTATTATATGAAATAGGCTACTGGTAACGATCAAGTCTGTCATTTCTAGCAAAAAATATATCAATGTTGTGATGTACTTTTTGTAGGATCAATTTTAAGAAGCTTTGCATATGTATCTTCTTCATTCATGGTACCTCAAATCCTGCACAGCTCATGAACTCCACACTCATTGCTAATCCATCCCAAAGTGCATGTATAAAGAGAGGACAGCAAATGGGTAAGGGGTTTTCAACCCTCCTTGCTTTACCAGCTTACCACCATAGTGCATGAAATCAAGGTCAGACTGGCAGTTTAGGGGTCCCCTGGAAATTGATGATAGATAGCACCTGTAAACCCCATCCCAAGAATATATATGAATATATATGAGAAAAATTCGGGGATAGATTAAAAAGGTATATCATTCAATGCCTATTTATACACTAAGAAACTGTGCCAATAACTTTCTCTATTAACGGTAAATTCTATAATATCCACTTAATTTAAACACTGCATGTAGATAGAGGGAAGAAGGTATGTGCAAAGTTTATAGAAATTTGATGCATTGTATCACATTCTATACCAGTTCAAAACTTGATGGGCAAAAGTGAGCTGTACAAGCCCACTGATGTGTTTGCCTCAGCCAGGGAAGCTAACCTCCTTGACTGTTCTGTATGGCACATACAGACTCTCACTTGCTGCATAGCTGAGGATGTCCATCAGGATGCATCAGCAAGGATGTCTGGTGCATTTTCTTAACCTTTTACTTTTAAATGTTGTAGCATGTGACACATTGGGTCAATACTGTTCAAATTTGGCAAAAACCTCTATCCAATTGTGAAATATTAGGTTGACTGAATAAAATTCATGGTCATTCCTATAAAAAATGAATTGGCAGTTTAAAAAAAAAATACTATGTGGTAAATATATGATACAAATCATAACCAAAATAAAATTAGTAATAATGATGCATTTTTCATTTTTAAATTAGTCCTGGGGGCCCCTGGGAAACTTCCTGGTATCCCTATGGGCCTGTCTGACCATGCATGCAATGCATTCTGCTCCTGAAATGCATGATAAAGAATGTAATAAGCTGGGACTTTTCAACAAGGTAGTGTAATAAGGCCAGAAGTCTACCATGTTACTGGTGCATTTGAGAAGCACTATACGGAGTGGGAAGGTAAAATCTTCTGAAGAACTGCTTCTTAAGTGTGACACTTCTGACTTAGATACTCCCTTAATAAAATGTATATCAGGAATAAACAATATAGGTCAATTTTGATCATAATTGACTTATATTGCATATTTCTGGTATGAACTTTTATTAGGAGAATATCTATATAGGAGGAATGTCAGAATCAATATTGTTGCTGCAACAAAGATACAGATTCCTTATTGCCACCTGGTATGTATGTCTACTATTTCTTATTCTTGGTACTAAAATAACGTTCATGTCCCATCAGAGCATTCCAATGGTCATTTCAAAATTTGAGCACGTCTTGATTTTTTAGAACAACCATACAGGCACAGGTATTGTGTTGGAGTGAAGAAAAGTTGAAAGGCTTTTTTTTTTTTTAGCAGTGATTTTCCCAGGTGATTGATCAACTTAAATCTGTAATGCATGAATTCAGAGGTCCTGGCTAGGATTATATTATTGATTTTGCTTAAATAGTAATCTTTTTATATTGGATATTCTCAGGGGTGCAGGGGTGCCACTGACATCTTGCTGTCTGGAGAGGGTGCTGTTTTAAAGAAAAGGTTGAGAACTGCTGCCTTAAAGCAACCACTGCCAGGCACTTCAGCCTTGGTGGTCAATATGAAATATTATGGATTTTCCTGCTTCCTAGTCAAGAAAAAAAATTTCCCTGAAGTAGCTACTTTAGTGTCTTTCATTATTTCTTTTTTTAATGCCACAACAGTCAGCCTATAATGTGCAGAAAGAAATCCTCTCTGTTGAGCCTATCTTGTATCTTTTAGTATGCATTTGCTAATATGGGGTTGCGAATTGCTAAGTTTGTTTGAGGTGTAATCCTGCAAGCATTTTTTTCAATTGATTTCTGTAGGACAAGCCAAATCAGAACCATTCAGGTGAGATGGATGTATCAATGATGCCCCCAAAGCCTACCATCCCAACAAGGCAGTACCTGGACCAGACCCTTGTACCTATCCTTCTGGAAGGTCTAGCAGCTATTGCTAAGGAAAGGTATGTCAGAGGTCCAACCATTTTACCTTGTCCTCTGTGTTCCTTTTCAAGAAGCCTCAACCCAATTTGCTAAGTTTTTATGTCCCAGTGGAAAGCCCATGCATGGTGCTGGTACTGTTATTTGCCAATGTTGCTGACAAATATGTTAAACTTCTACTGTTCAGCAATGGCTATTTTTTATGAAATTTATATTTCCTCTTTTCCTGTCTGAGAACTTTTTACATTTTCCATTGCTTTCTTGACAGAGTAAAGTCTGATATGAACATCATGATATCTTTCTTCTAAGCCCACTCTGATTTGCAGTTGAATCAGTCACCTTTAACATGATCTCAATATTTCTATATTGTTAAAAAAAAATTTCCTCACCTTGCATGCGCCATGAAAATCATGATTATAGCTAAGGTAGTATGGATTCATTTGCAAGTCACTGGATATCATTTGCACTAGAACTTAGCAAACATACTCAGTCACTAGGAAATGCCCTTGAGTGTGACATGGTACTGGCTTGCCCCTTGCTCTTCATGAAAATTATTTTGCAAAGCTCCTCCTATTTGATTCTCCCGATGGCCTGAATACCCTGGGTTGGATGGGCTCATCTGCAATCATGGATAAGGGCAAGTGATTGTAAGTATATCCCTGGGTTTGCCAGAATAAGTGAAAGAAGCCTAAGAGCAAAGGTGGTGATTTTGGAACTGTAGCTTAAAAGACTTCTGCATCCAAATTTATTGGCATTTGCAATACCTATGTTCTTTGTCTATGTAAGGTGAAGTTTGTGCATGCCTGGAGAGGAGGGTAGACAAGGATGCTTATATCTCCCAGATTTTAGTCTCTAAAAGAATTGAGGTGAATGCAGAAAAATATGTACAACATGATAGAAAGGATCTTGTCTTTGTCATGATGGCATGCCTATTGTAGCCATCCCCTAAACCATATGACATCTGGAGTGCATCAGAGAAATCACCAAGCTACTTTAGAGGAGAAATATAGAAGTATATTAGAGAAATTCTGGTGCTGCTTCAATGCAACTAGACTTTGAGGTTTTCCATCAAAAATTAATGGCAGGGGGGGGGCTTTGTGTCATCAAGGTTTGAATGTGAAGCATGTATGAGAGAGAGAAACCAAGTTGTAAAATGAATGGAGAGCATCTGTCAGACTTAGTTTCTTATGGGACAAAGTATTTGAAATACTCTTATTTTCATGTTGGAGATATTTGAAAGTACTCATGTAATGCATAGGTTTAAGTGCTTAGAAGTGAAGAAGTTTGTTGGATTCTGGGGATGAGTTCTTGTATTTACAAACTGACATTTTAGGTTAAGGGACTAAAAGTACATTAGCTAGAAAGTAAAAGAACTTGGGTGAGATGAATTGCATTGCATATGGATGCCTCAGAGAATGTTCTTCTTTTGGTCTTCATTTGCCTTTGTTTCCTTTGACAGGCCACAGGATCCAGTGGAGTATCTTGGAAATTTTCTTCTGAGAAGCCGAAATTCTGGGAGTTCAAATTCAAACTCATTACCTGTGCCAACAACCACAGCCCCTACAACATGTGCCTCTGTGCCCTCATTGCAGCAAGGATCCTGACAATAAGACACTTGTGTTTTTTTTAATTATTATTAATGTATTTTACTTTTTAACATAGGCTCTACCAAAAAGTGCAGAGCTGTGATCTCAGGCCCTCTCTATGAGTCTCAAAGTTCTTTGGTGCAGGAAGGTTGACAAGGCTTACTTTATAATGTCCATTTCTTTGACAGCTTATCATGTTTTCAATTTTGTGCTTGAATGAATTAGGCCTTTTTTTTTACTGATAGACTTTTGAAGCAATAAATTTTTTTTTCCACAAAGAGATATGTTCAGTTTATCATGTCAAAAAGCAGCATCTTACAGCTCATACCATCTGAATGAATTCAGCTGGCTTGTTCGTTGCTTGGCAAGCATATACCGGGTGGCCCCCCAAAAAAGCGTTCCGAACTTCGTGCTGCAGACGGCTGCAGCATGAAGTTCGGAACGGAACGGTCTGCAGACAAATGCTGCAGCATTCGTCTGCAGACCTTGCTAAACATCGTCTTGAAAGTTTCAGTGTCATACCAATATTGGTAGGTGGCTTTAGGAAAATTTTCGGAAAATGAAATCTCTAGCACTGAACATGAGTAAGAGGTCTTTCCTTACAAGTCGTCAAATGAGCAAGTGTGTCAGTGCGTTTGATGGCGTGCTGCTTCGGCCCACGATCCATGGAGGACCCCATCAAGCAGTTCTTTCGTTGAGTTCAGGCGCGTTTCTTTGCACACTCGCTCTTTTGACATCGCACGGGAGAAAAATTTTTCGTAGTTTACAACCAATTTCAATGAAATGTTTGTTACATTACCTGCAAACATTGCATGTAAAAGCCTGTAAATTTCCTGTCGATAACGCATATGGTACACCGTCTGCAGGCGTGTGAAGTTCGGAACTTTTTTTGGGGGGGCCACTGGTATGTAGATCATGGGATGGCTGTGTGCCTGTCTTAGGAAGTTCTCATGAAGTATCAATAATTCACAAGATGGATAGTCAATAAGGACTGCATGTTGTATGGGTTGCAATGATCCTGGCTCCCTAATCATATTATCTTTATTGGAGTAGCGAGGCTGTTCCTGCCAAGGGAATCTTTGTAGGGTGTGAGTACGACTATATATTTGACTGATGCAGAGCTCATTGCCTCCTTTTATGATTATTAGAGAAGAGCTGCGTACTTTATGACCTTAAAAGGGAGAAAAGGAGATTGCCTCAGCGACTTTTTTTGTCGTAAATATCAATACTCATTGGTATATATATGTCTTCATATTTGAATACTTCTTGAAAAAGTGCCGAAACATGGAAGCCATCGAGAATGGGGATCGCACAAATGTATTCCTTCAAGGCGAAGCACCTGAAGCATGGTAGATAATGGTTTCATTGGCACAGAATCATATCTCCTGGGTCGTGTCCTGCAAGCCCTCATGCACGATTCATCGAGGTAGTTGACGTCAGTGTTTGCGCAACATTATCATCGTTACACGAGCATATTCCTCACGCCTCTTGGGACCCTGAATCGTCAATGAGCGACTGGAAGCAGCCCCCGAGATCTCCTGAGATCGTAGGCGACGGTCGGGATGGATCGCATCACCTCTTGCGACAGCTCCCGTGAACCTTGGTCTCGAGCATGGCCTTCTGCATGGACCCGGAGATGTGTCGGAAGAGGTGTGTCCAGGCTTCGGCCACTTCGGGTCGCCACTCATCTCCCAGCACCGGCTCGATGCTCGTTATGAACTCGGGGCCCACCAGCTGCATTCCAAGCACGCAACGTTTCGAGTTTCAATCTCTTCGTAGAACCTCAAACACTCGTCGCCTTTATCGATACGGTTTGCTCTCGGGAATATCGGCCGTCGATATTCCCTCGCGCTCGATCGATCAAAGGCTTCGGAGCGAAGGAGACTTCTAAACGCCTCGCATCCCATCGGCAACCGAAGCCCCTCACCTCCACGTGACGTCTGGAAGCCCCGTACCTCTGGTGGTTCCTCCCGATCTCCGCGAGGAGCTGGTCCAGCTGATCGTCGTCGTCCAAGCGGGCCACGACTTTTTGCACGAACCCCATCACCCTGTCGACGGATCACATTCTTGGTAGAATAAGTAAAATATTGAACGAGGTAAAAAAAAAAAAGTTGCTAAAGATCAAAAGAAGGGTCCAAGAATTGCCTTCGAGACCGTCGAAGAGCAAATGCCGAACTGTCATTCCGGCCTCTTCGTTGATTCCGATTGCCAAAAAGAACTTCCAGGGGCAATTGCCAATTTTTTTTCACAGAAGTTACGTTGAAAAATCTCACCTGCCCGAAAAGGGCAGAACATTGATTTTTTCGTGTTTTGTATGGAGCCACTCGCTCACCCACCAATTCTCTTATTAATTCTCTCAATCTTTCCATCTCCCGTTTTCATACAGTGAAACGAAATGAATATTCACGACACTGTGAATATTCATGGATTTCCTCGGAGAAAGGGCACCCGCTGGGAAAGTGGGAACATTCTGTCGCCAAGCATTTTCCTCATGTCAGCGGGGAGAAATCGACGGGGGAAATCACTCTCTCCAGGAAACCGGAAATTGCTTCCTTTTACTATTTATTTATAGGGTGTCTAGACGCCATGCCTGCCGATTATAGCTTTCACAATCATCAAAGAACGGAAGGAAAAAAAGAAAGGCTCATTAGTCGAGCCCTCACGGGACTTACTTTCTTCCTTACCCCCCACAAATAAAGGCCTAGACAAAAACCACAAACGAGAGAGAAACCGTGGCGTCACCTGAGCGCATGCGCCTTCAGCTCCTTGTTCTGCCGCAGCTCCTTCACCTCTATCCCCCGGAAGGGGTGGAACACCGTCTGCACGTCCGGGTGCGTCTCGAACAGCCTGCGAGAGAAACAAGTCCACTTTCCGGTTTACAGCCTGCGAGAGAAACAAGTCCACTTTCCGCTTTACAGCCTGCGAGAGAAACAAGTCCACTTTCCTCTCAAGTCACTCCTTTTTCGGTACTCAACTAATTTCTGCCAAGATTCATTCTTTTGCTTGAAAAGTTTCACAATCTGACCGAATATGCAAATCAGCCTCATTTCAATATTTCTCCAAGATAATATCGGCTGTAATTACGTTACTAATTGGTTTCCACGATTTCCATTGAGCGTACGATGTCTGGGCGGATTCCTTGCTTCCAGACAAGCACCTCGTCGATGAATCTTCGGCGAAATACGCGTAAAGTAATTAAAAACCCATTTCGACCTCCGTGCCGCGAAGTGACCTGGTTCGGAAAGAGGGCCTACGTGTAATTTTCCTGCTCATCGCGTTTTAGCCGCTCTGGACTCGGGACTTAGCCGGCTTCTGTGATACAATCTATTTAAAAAAAAGCTTTTATTATCTGCCTTTCATGCAATTAATAAATAAATACACGCCAAGGCTCAGGCTTTTTACCTCTGGCCATTCGCTCTTCCCCCACCTCTCCTGCAAAAACACCTCGGAGGCTCAATCCCACGTTTCTAGGCCACGAAAACGTTTACTCAGAGCGCGTGTTCCTCGCTTCCAGTCCACATCATTGCCTCGACGCGATATTTCCTTATTTGCTTCATTTCGTCTCTCCTCATCGGCGGGATGAAAGTTCGCCCGGCCGCAGGCTCCTCCGCGGTTCAATCATCTTCAACTTCTCTGGAACTGTCTTGCCCTTAAAATCCACTCTCGCGCAAATTGTTCCACGAAAACCCATTCTCTCTCCCCAGAGAGGGGGAATCCCCCCCTCAATCCTACGGCCCATTTCCCCTCCATTGCGAAGGGTAAAGACGTCTCAGACGCGAGATCCTCCCCATTCGGCACGCAGCCATTGAAACGCCGAGACCTGCTCCTCGCCTCACCTAATCTAAATCTGTCTAAACTTCACCTACTCTAAAAGCAGCGTAAAAGCAAATGGTTTAGATTAAGATTTAGATTAAGACTTGGATTAAGTTCAGCAGAGAATCTTCCAGCCGGCCCGAAGGAAGCACTCCAATTTCTCCGATTCCTCGTCGACGGCGGGCCTGGCTCGTTTCCTGCGAGGATCCGGTAACGATGCCGGACGGGTCCGGATCCGGGGCGAAGTGGCCGGTATTATATTATTAGAACGGTGATTATAATTATGATTGCGTCGTCTGCTCGGGACTGCCTTCTAAAATGAAGTTGTTCGTCTTGAAGCTTTGGAAGCATCGGGGGCTTTCATTCGAAATGTTTTGCCGCATCATGTGCCAGAGCAGTACTAAAGGTTCACTTCCTCCTCTTTCTCCTTCCCCCCGAGGAAAGCACCCAGTACCCCTTCGTCTCCGGGAACTCCCTCGACAGGAACTGGACCTCCTTCGGGTTCCCCGTGTCCACCGTCCCCAGGTTCCCCCCCGGCAGCGTCTCGCACGACGCCACGCTCCCTTGGTAGTTGCGGGACTCCGGCGGGGACCAGAGGCAGTACTCCCCCATCACCTTCTCCTTGTCCTGGCAGTCCACTCCGTCTGCGAGCGTTCGTCGTTTTTTTTATCATCGTCATCGTAAATATATAATTTAATGCATTTTATTAATCGATCGTTAAAGTGCGCCGGTCGAACGAGACTTCGCGATTCGCGGAAGAGTCTCGATTCTCGATCGACTTCTGGTCTCAGAGAAGCGAAATTTCACAGCATCCTCAGCCTTTTCCGTGAAATCCGACCTCGCATCACCTCACAGATAAAAACAGATGAACCGCGCTCGTTTTTTCCCCCCCTCTTTTGAACCCCGATTGCCCAGGAAATTTGCGGCGGAGAGAACCGCCATCCACCCTCGCAACCCCATCTCCTCCCAATCGAGGGAATGACGTCTCCTCACGGACCATCAAATAAATATCAGCTGTCATTTCTTCGGCGTAGGCCTATACGAAAAGGCCTGGACGACGAGACACTTTCGCGATCGTCCCTGCGCCCGCGTCGCGTGGAGGCGGGAGGTATCGAGTGTAGGATGCCAGATATGGCTCACGCTCACGCCTAGCAACCCTGTCTACGCGGCCTGGAGCAGCCGCCCTCCCCCCGTCGTCTCCTATGGATCCGTCGACCGCCAGGGCCGGAAGGGAAGTGGACGTTCGAGTGGAAGACGAACACCCCGACCCGGGCGGAAACCTGCGCGTGCGCATCGGGTCGTGCCGTCCGGTCGCCATGGTTACTGTGGGCAGACGGAATGGGAAAAAAAAGACGGATCCCAATATCTGGCATTCCCCCATAGCACCTATGGGAACGTCAGATAATTACAGCAATACCCGAGCACCCTACAGCACTGGGTGGGATGGGTGGAGGGTGGAGGGTGGGTGGATAGAAGGTGGAGGGTGGATGGATGGAGGGTGGATGTCCTCACCTGTTCAATGGTGCTGGGGTGGGCGAGGGCGGAGGGAAGGCGACGGAGGGACGATGACTCCTGAATCCTGAGGCGGTGGAAGGCGGGAGCCACATGTCTTCCAGTGGCACTTTCCCTCGACTCTCCACCAGTCCAGGCGTGGAATGACTTCGGCTCAATGCCGCTGCGAGTGGAAGCGTGCAACGGCGGGTCAGATTGCTAGGTCTCGGGCGAATTCTGAAATGGCTTCTTTCTTTGAGAATTTCAATGGTGTTCATTAGTGAAATTATCTGAGGCCGACTGCCTGAAAGGGAAATCCGGCCTACGCGAGTGACTTGAATTTCAGCGCACTCAATTATGGTAATCAGTTCGAAGGAAAAAAAAAATACAGGCGTCTGAGAGGAACTGTCATTGGGTCCCATCGCGACGGGATTGGAGTGGAACACGTGGAACAAAAACAGAGGAAAGAAACTCAATAGCACAGCCAGAAAGCACTCGAAATCTCTTTAATGGGCAAGTTTTCCCCCTCGTGAGCAAGTCTTCCCCCCTCGAGCCTCGTCCCAAACAAACCGGAACCCGTATGTAACTCATATTTCACGGGAAACGAGTCGCATGTATCCCGAAACGCAGACGAGAATGAAAGCCCCCCGGGGGGCGAGAAATGAAGCCGCGTGGGGGGCCGTCGCCCCCCTCACGCTGGGAGGGAGCCCCGCTCCCTTTTTTTTCGCAGATGAATCGCCTGTCGCATTTTGTCGACTGAGTGCAGAAATTTTCCCCGCCCCGATATGAGAAGGGAATAAGAACGACTCTGCTCAGTATGCATGCGACTCGTCGAAGCAATCAGAAAGGGAAAGAAAAGGAGAAAAGGCCCCCCTCCCCCCCCCGCCCCCCCCCCCCCCCCCC
>CAJPEV010005606.1:0-10047 GCA_905338385.1 Darwinula stevensoni
GGGGGTCTGGGCCGATCGGTTTTTGCTTCGATTTTCGTTTTCATGGCTGTGTCGAAGAGGAATCCGAATTAAATTCAGATGCCGACCGAAAATAGTGAGGAATGTAGATGTTTTGAATTGCCAGTGTTCGATATCTGCGCAAGGCGTTTTCGTCGCTTTTTGTTTCAAATTTCGTCGCACTTTGCCCACGAGCCAGTCATGAGATGCATGGTGCATGTCGGTCCGTCGACGATCTTATTTTGATACGGGGAGTGATTGTGGTGAGAGAAATTCCTGTACCTCACTGGAGAGATTTTGTGTCGTGAGAAGAAAGGCATTTGTTAAACGCTGGACTTTTCTTTGCAACTTTCCCACCAGCTCTGTCACAAAAATATTTTAAAAATTAATGGTCGTGTCGACCAAATGAGACAAGACCGGGGAGAAAATTTTGAAGGGGGAGGCCAGGGTCAACAAGAAATGAAATGGGATACCATTAGTCCTTGAGAAGTCATTCACCTCAACACGAACTTTTCATTTCCCGCGATTTTGACATTCATTGAAACATTCATTCAAGAGTTCATTTTGGATCCAAGGCGATTTCATTGCATGGCATTCCCCGATTCGATGAATTCAGCAAGTTCATCGAAAACATTTTTTGTTTTCTCGTTCACCAAGAAAACATGTTTTTCCCAATGCAAACTTTGAAAAGAAATCCTCTCTTCTTCCTTATGAAGCAATATCGCAAGAGACCTACCACTACACCAAATCCAAGCACCAAACTCTGCATGTTTCATCAACCCCAAAAAAAAAAACAGTAAAGTGCCCACCAAGTTTAGAAGGATATATCCAGCAAAAGGCTGGTTAAAAGAACAGAAAGGAACTCAGTCCGACAGCTTGAAGAATATGCGCAATTCAACTGAACTTCCCCTCTGGAATGCAATTCAGCTGCCACACGCTCTCAATCGCATCTGTGATTTTGTTGAACATGAACATGTTGAACATGAACCTCTGAGGTTCAATAATTGGGTGATGAGTCCGTAAAATTCTTCAAGAATACCTGTTTGGAACATAAGGCTTATTCTTAAAATTGACTAAATTATGATTCATCAATTAATGGAGTTGGATCTTTGAAATATTAAAAACCGCATAAGAGAAAAGAAAATACTTCTTAATACTCTGCTATCAAACAGTTCCCCCTAATGGAACTCCCCCCCCCCTCAAAATGCTTTCCCAAGCTGCAGGTTTAGAAATCAATTCTGCAAGCAAGCCCCACCTCTGCCAGCACACAGACTCATGGTGGAATAAATTGGCATTTCAATTCATTTTTGAACAGCATGTCACACTATGTGGGGCAATAAGGCAGGCGAAACACATTACTTCGGAGTAACTGAGAAAAAATAAAAAATAAAACCCACAATTATTCAGCTGCAAGAAGAAGGGAATTTTGGAAATCAATAAATGCAAGGAATATACCTGTATTGCATGAGGAATTCTTTACTTCCAATGCTGCAAGCAGAATGTATAAATATGAAAAATTTGGAAACAGACAATAGGTCAAGGAGATTTGCCAACGAGACGGTCAGCTGCTCGGTCGCTCGTCCCTGCGGATGGCCCGGTAGGACGCCATCTCGTTCGGGAATACGGCCGACAGCTCCACCAGAAGATGGGCTTTGAACTTTTGATAAGCGTCGATCCTTCCATTCACGTGCTCGTTTTTTGCAAGAGCCTTCTCCATGCAGTCTTTGGTGTAGAGCTGGGGATTTCTCCCTTGGTCAATGTAGCTGTGAATAAAAATAAAAAAGCATATTATTTATATACCACTCAACTGAACCAGCATGCATAGGATGAGACAGGTATGATTATGACTGAAATCACATTTTGATACATTTTTTACTGTGAAGGGATTACAAGCACAAACTCTATCTAGCCAAAAATATCCAACACCATGCTGAATGGAGAGTCTTAACAGCAGCAGGCCAAACAATGTTTAGGACCTATGGAACCAGCTGAGGCATGCCATCTGATCTTCTGAATGGAAATTACAAGACCTTCCTTCGTTCTGTCATCATAAGCTCCTGTAGCTAATGCAGAATAAGAGATTTTTCGACATGCTTGTGGATTTTGGACTTCAGAAACACCAGCAGGTGTTAAATGCATCGCAGATTGGGGCTCCGTGCAGGACCACAGGATCAAGATGTAACCTTGATGCCAAAACCACACATTGGTTCTCCATGTGATATGACAAGGACATGGAATATATTGCTACCATGGTGCCAAACAATGAATAAATCAGCGAGCCATACACCAATTTTTGTGAGGTGTGTGGATACTTATGGGGCAAAAAAAACTGCTGGCTGGGCATTTCAGCTGGTAAGAAACCTCTAATTTTTATTTCATTTCAAAGTATGACAAAACGTTTCACAAAAAGACATTCCATAACAACAGACATGTGAAACCTACCCTGGCTACCTACAGATACAATTTCTTAGGAAAATGGGAACCAGCCTTTTCTTTTCTAAAAAAAAATTAAATTAACCATGTATACAAAGGGCCCTGAGTTAAGACCCTGTCACACACCTTATTCGAGGTGAATGGAATGGGAAGGCACAGTTAATCATCCAATACCAAAAAATAAAAGAAAGGACTATATGTATGCATGATAATCTATTTGTTTAAAGAAAAAAATTTTACTATTGTGATAAATCCATCTTACAAAATCCACAATATAGTCTCCTAAACTTCATCTTTAACTTAACTCTCAGATCATACAGAGTTATTACCATTTCACCCTTGGGCATATGAGATTTCCTCTTAAATGTTACAGTTCAGTTAGCTTTGACATCTTCAACACAATCAATATGTCCTCAACGTATTCCAAAGTCAATGCAAGGACTCATCAGCAAATTAAATAAGCTCTAAGCCTGGCCTGCTAAGGCATGCTCAACTTCAACTGTTCTCAAAGGAAATTTCATATTGCCCCATATAGCGATCCTAGTGGACATAGTAATCCGACGGAAACGAGCTGGACCCAAATGAATAGATACTTAATTCAATTGAGAATCTCCATATAATGACTCACTCAAAGACTTCCAGGGGAATTTGGGTGTCAGAGACTTGGGGTCTGAGACGGTCAATCTCCTGCAACCCATGGATCACTGATTGACTGAAACAAAGAAAAAGAATGACAAATTTTCAATAATCTCTCTTGATGAAGCTTGAGAAAATGACAGGATGAGATTTGAAGCCGGGATGAGACAGCCTTTTCAGCGCAAAATTATTTTTTGGCCTTCAACTCCGGTTGCACAATGGGAAAGGGTTAGGCCTACTGCTTACATTTTTTGATTGAGAACATTTTGTCCCTGTGGTTGGAAGTCGCTGACGATTATCCCGATTTGACGAACGTTCTCGATGAACGTCTCCAGATGATTTTCCAGGTTCTCCAACGGGGAGGCCATGATAGAATCAATGCCCTCTCGGTGTTGTCTCATCGGGCAATGTTGGCTTTGCGGAGAGGAGAAAGATGCTCTTTCGATTGCTTTTTCGAACAAAAATGTTTACGGTTAAAAATTAATAGTGTTTTGGAACAATGTGAATGGGAAATTTCCTTGAAGTGAAGAAGAAAATGAGATTTGAATGGGATTTAACAGAATTACTATCTGACATCACTGCGAGCAGGCGACTTGGAAACATGGCGGGAGTCAGTGGGCACGTGGCCCCAATCTTGGAAAATGCGAAGTTGAAGTTCGAAGAGAAGTTTGGGGAACTCCCAGCCTATGCAGCTGTTGCGCCTGGAAGAGTCAATTTAATAGGGGAACACACCGATTACAATGGAGGCTTCGTTTTTCCAATGGTATGCGAATAATAATGGCCTTACGTTAGCCAGGAATATTTAGTGTCTAACAGGACTTTTTTTTTTTTTAGTAATAAGACTGCCTATTAGGCACAGATTGTTAAGTGAGGCCGATAGCATGGGCATAATGGTTGCGGAAGAAAGTTTGGTAGCCATAGACAGGCCTACCATTAATGAAGAGTACGCGCGCAAAAATACTTAGAGAGAGGAAAAAAAAACTAGATCGGCCTGCACCACATGAATTAGCGATGTGTGTTCAGTATCTCACGTGCGTAGGCTTCACATAAGCAGATGTAATGAAAAGCAAAAAGAAGAGTCATGACAACAATGAATAGTTGTGCAAGACATTTGTGCAAGTTATATTCCTCATGCATGATTGTCTTCATTCAAGTGAAAAGTTGTCTTATTCGAGTGAAAAATGCTGTTGATTATCAATGAGCAGATAGTAGGGTGCTGTTTGGGACTACTTATTAGCTGGAGGTGGTTGCTCATGACAAGTTTGAAAGGTATTTGGCCTTTTCTCAGGCATTATGGAAAAATTGAAATAATTATTTTAAAATTCAATATTATAGATTGTGGTTGGACTAATGCATGAAGTAAACTATGTTCTTGTTTGTAATTTTTTCTCACTGAGACAACTTCCTCCACATTGCCAGTAAGGAGTTTTAGAACATTATAGGTCTCAACTGACTCTACATTTCATTGAAAAAACTGTCCCTCTAAATCTGTTCCCAAAGTCAAGGATAGCTCCAAGATGCAGTTCATTTTTCTTCTAGGCTGTACCCATGGTTACAGTTGTGGTTGGAAGGGAGAGCCAAGATGGGAAGAGCCAGGTGTATACCATGAGTGATGCTGCCGATGAGCCTCGTCTCGTTGAGTTTGTCGTTAAAGATGGACTGCAGCCAGGAACTCCTAAGTGGGCCAATTATGTGAAAGGAGTCATTGCTAATTTCCATGGTCAGTTTAGGCATTGCATGTATCTATGGGTTTGTACAATATTGCTCTCATTGATAAGGAAGAGGATCTCTAGAAAAGTATGAAAACATCTAGTGTCAAAACTTTGTTGGAGAGACCAAACGAAGCAGTCCTGTTATGTTTTGTGCTCTTCATCTGGAAAATGTGTATACTGGTACATTCCAATAAAGTGAAAAGCTCATTTTTAATGTTTTAGTCTCCATAATGGTATGCAAATAAGGTTCAACCCATAGGCCTGCCTTAATTTTGGTGATATTGTACAGTCATGTATTCCTGATTATAAATCAAATTACCAAGCATTTATTTTATATACAGTTTATTAATTTGACATAGTCTTTTCCTTGACATATTCTGCACCTGATGTATTTCCCCAGAGCCAGTGAAGGAATTCCAAGCTGTGATTATCACAAGTGTTCCTCTTGGTGGAGGATTGTCAAGCAGTGCATCACTGGAGGTTGCTTTCTATACATTCCTGGAAGCATTGATGAAGTCAAATGCTTCAAGGTAAGGTCCTTGGCATGTCTTTTGAGAAATGATCTCCACCATTAAAAGGTAAATGATGCACCTTGATGTATTCATGCTGCAGTTTGACAGAGAAGGCATTGAAATGTCAAAAGGCAGAACATGATTTTGCGGGGATGCCCTGTGGGATCATGGACCAATTCATTGCTGTCATGGCCAAGCATGGACATGCTCTGCTTCTGGATTGCAGGTAGCAGTTACAGTTATCTGGCCTGTAGATCTCGATAAATACCTGCTTGATACTTATTTTGTATATTTTAGAACCAAAGTAAATCTCACATATGACCCCTTGCACATTATACCATCCAAAAACTCTTGCATCCTAAATGGTGGTCTTGCTAATAAAAAAATACAAAACACATTATCTTGCTAGTTACATATCTTTTTTGTCCCATTCTACCTAATACAGGGTGTGCCAAAAAAAGCTGGGCAGGTTTTAATAATACACTCTACTTCACTCACTGCATGGTATTTTAGTGCATTTTATGGCATTTCAAAGAGGAATGAACACATAATAAAATGGATAAAATGGGATTTCAAATATATGTTAACAGTTTTAGAAATTCAGGAGCTCATGTGAACAACAAACAAAAACTGTGTTGCAGCACACTGCTGTGAGTGTAGTATAGTATATGGTTGAAAACTGTCCTTTTTCTTTTGCTCACCCTGTATTAGCAAAGAAAAAATTTGGAATTTGTCTGAACTTTTAAATGCTTCAAATATTGACACTTCTTCACTTCCACCACTGACAATTTTATGTCTCTCTTAGGTCCATGGACTGGGAGCAAGTTCCCCTGAATGATCCTGACATTGCCATCCTCGTAACGAATTCAAATGTTCGACACGAACTGTCGGGAAGTGAATATCCCGAGAGGAGAAAGCACTGCGAAGAAGTTGCTCAAGTCTTTGGTGTCAAGTCCCTTAGAGAGCTGAGTGTTCAACAACTAGATGGTGAGGCAACAGCTTTCTGATTTTAGCTGAAATACTAGAAGGGCACAATTTGTGTCATTACCTGACAAAGAGCTGGGATGATTACTGTTGCATAATTTCCCATTCATGATGAATTGGAGAGTAGGCAAGGGCCATGTTTCCCATCACAAGAAATATCACAATAAGGTGTCTTACTGGCAACAAAGAAACAATGCTTACTATGGTTCTTAATGATATGAACCATTCACCATGCCTTGATCTTACCCAATTAAGCATTATAAGAGGTGGGAGAGGAAGGAAGAAATGCAAAAGCATTGGCAGTCTGAGTGGTATGAGGATGGGTACCTTTTTCTGCCTATCCCATTGTGAAAGCAAATTTTAAGAGCCCTGATATGGTCTTTGATAAATGATACCCATGAATTTGTTTGTGCCTTAAAGTGACATTGGGAGTTCTGCAATGTGTTGATTGAGATGCCTGGTGACAGAGAACACACTGTCAGTGGAAAGATTCTTGATTTCTGGAGTGCATGGAAATGGATCCAGGGACACATTCATGCTGATTTTTGCCAGTCCTCCATTTCTCTTGCATTGACTCCCTTTAACTGGAAAGAGCTTGATGCTTTGAGTAGCACAGGGTATTTCTTAATACACAATTGAAGTTGAGTATTAAGAAATACCTTGTTTTGCTAGTGACATATTGTAATTATCACTGCAAAAATGTTACTTATTCTTACAACATGTAACAGTACTTCTTCCACTTAGCAAGATTATGAAATTATATTTCTTTACATTTTTCAATAAGTATGTTGTGGTCACTGCAAGGCCATGCTCCTGGAACAGGGAAAGGTACTTCTTAACCTTTGTTGCAGCACTTTTCAATTATGGGCTTGTGCAATTAGAACAGTTGGGAAATGAGTTAAGATTTCTTTTTCATTGAAAAATGAGGAAAAGAGATAATATAAAACTTTAAAATAATTTTCTATACTACGCTTTCTTGTTCATCCTCTTTGTTATTTCTTACCATTGATACCATTGAATCAGAAGATAGTCGTTATTGCTTCCTTTTCATGCATGCTCGTTTGCCAACATGTGATAGTTGGGGGTACTCCAAAGCAGCAATGAATGAGCTGCAGCTTTAAAAATTTGCTTCAGAAAAAGTGATTTTTCAATGCCTATTTTAAAAAGATAAAGTTGCCCATCCTTGCCTGAGACATAAAACCACACAATCCAGTGTAAGTGGTGTGCCATGCTTTCAGCCATATGTGTGGGGTCTTGGTTGAGCAGGATTGGGAGTAGAGATACAAAGTGCATAAGTGTTGATTGAAATGTGCATAGTATGCACTTTTTGTTGCAAGTGTGCAGCATGCTCCTAAATGCTGAGCACCATCCCATCATGTCCTCTGGTGATGGGCAAGATGATGCTTTTTGTAATACTTTATGTGAGGGAGTACTACCAAATAATTTACCTTTAACGAAGGGCATGGTATTATGCTTTATTTTTCTGGTTCTTAGAAAAGGCAGGAGTGCTGGATCCCAAGAAGCTACAGCGTGCACGTCATGTCATCACGGAGATAGAGAGGACATCGAAAGCTGCAGATGCTCTCAAGCTAAAGGATTACAACCAGTTTGGGAAGCTCATGGTGGAAAGTCACGAATCTCTCAGGTTTCCCAACAACTTCTTTTGTTTTATTGTATTTTGCTATGCTTGAGAGCTCCCATTTGTTCTAATCAAATGTATTTTTCAAAAATGACTTGACAATAATGACAATAAACGTGGTTAAAGTTAGAAAAAATTCCAATTTGCTCTTTGCGTGATGGTTCCTTGTTGAATTTTGGGAATCAAAGTTTAATGAGAGAATAATCTGATTCTGACCATACTAAGTTGTTAGACTCCTTCTGTAGAACCCAAGGCTTCAAGATCTTTCTCGAAAACATTAGGTTCCCTATGCTATTAGCAGTTGATGGACTATGAATTAGAAACTCTGCAAGAAAATTCTAATATCTCTCCTTGGGAGAAGTTGAGGTTGGCTGTTTACATCAGGTGCACACCTTTGCATTGGCAACTTTCACTCAACTCCAAATTCCTTTATAAATTATTCTGCCTTACATAGGGAAGCACTAAAAAACTAAGGCTAAGCTTGAAAGACTGTGTTCTCCAGTCCATGGTGTGTTTCTCAATTGCCATACTTGATTGTAGGGATGATTATGAGGTGTCATGCAAGGAATTGGACGAACTGGTCAATGCAGCCATTGAAGTTGATGGAGTCTATGGGTCACGTATGACTGGAGGTGGATTTGGTGGTTGCACCGTTACATTGGTACGAATTCATTTCCTTACAGATTCTTGAATCAGGATTGCTGAATTCTTCTACCTGTTTCAATTCAATTTCATTTAATTTCTCCCAACAGCTGAAACGAAGCAGTGTGGAAGGAGTCATATCCCACATTCAATCTAAATATAAGAAAGGGGCCACATTCTTCATCTGTCAACCAGTCGAAGGTGCCAAGGTCATTGAGATCTAAGTCAGGCCAGACACCAAAACCACATTCCTCACCAGATCATCACATTCCACTTATGCATTCCTCTGTTATGGGTTATACGGTTTCCAATACTTCCTCACGAAAAACTAAATTTTTAGGGAAAAGATAGGCAGGCAAAAAATAGCCAGTGGTGATTATTAGGATTTATTCTATCATCATTCACATGCCACAATGTATTCATATATCCAGAAAGCTTGGGAAATACACCCAGCAGGCTGTCTGCACAGTACCTGGATTCATGAAAGTCAATGAAAGCCACCATAGAAATGGTAGCACCTGTTTCTTGTGCCTTTAATGACATTCAGCTTGCCCACTGAGACCTCCCTCTTCATTCACCCTTGCAAATTGTCCAGTATGGAAGATTACTTGATTAGAAGAGATGTTCAGAATCTCTCATTCCTGCAGCCATGTTTCAGTTACTCTAATTTTTATGTTCTTCCATAAATTGTATTTTTTAGAACTTTCTCAATATCAAATGCCTTGTGAATTGCTTGACTATGCATTCCAGTGACTGTGGTTTCAGATCATTTGAATATAGATCTGCACTCAAAGCCATGCTTGAAGTTCACATATCTCCCTTGCACAACGTGATGGTTTCTTTTTTTCTGACGTTAGACTTTACAATGTGATATTGTGTTTTCTCTTATGTGATGGGTTTTCTGTGATGTGATATCAAGCTTTCATGTTCCTCTGCACTGAAGACGTTGGAATAATTATAAACAATATGCAAACTAATTTGTATTCATTTTTTCCCTCACAATTTGTAGTAGCATGTGGCTATTAGCAGCAGAGATTGGCTCTCGGATTAAGCTTTCTTGATTGCATTTGTGGGGTACTGGTCTATTCATGAAAGGTAAGGTACATAGGCCACGAGTGGCTGTAGGACTTAATGCCTTGCCAGAAGCAGACTCCATCGATCCTCATACTCAAATCTCGAGACATTAGTCTCAAAAAATCGGTTCCTAACAGTTTTGAATTTTCTGAGAGCTGAAAGCATGTTAGGTTCAGGATTGACAAAAAATGAAAAAAAAAATTCATCATCATGCACAATTAAAATGGACACATTTTGAGATAAATTGTCGACTCCTAGGTATCATGAACATAATCCTTCCTTTCCGTCAGAGGAATCGTTAATGAAAATTGCAAGTCTATACTTCCCATTGTGGATACAGTGAAACATGTGGATTCGGGCCCCCCCCGTCCTCTTCGCAGGTTCCACCAAGTGCAACCTGCGAAGAGGACGGGGATTA
>CAJPEV010005607.1:0-14063 GCA_905338385.1 Darwinula stevensoni
GGCTTCCCCCCCCCCCCCCCCCCCCCGGCGACGGTGCCAGACAACGCTCCACCCCTGCATTTAGATAGCGCTCCACCACTGCACACCCACCTCAACTTGAAGGAACATCGACCTTCGAGAGTGATCGAAGGAGCAGACTCGAGCTAGAGAACCGAGATGCGCTTCGCATCGATTGGCGACATGCTCGTCAAGTAAACCCTGAAGTGATGTGTTCCGAGTGACATAAAAGGCATTCCGTTCCTCACCGTGATCCATAGAAGACGAGGACGAACCAAGAACCGCCGACGAGAAGGATCAGCACCATCCTACGGACGGGATGGACAACGCAGCACTCTTTACTGCATCACTCTCGCGCGACCGTCGGAGGACTGAGCGAAACGAAAGAAGGTGCGGAGACCAGTTGACGGCATAGAATGGCCATGGGAGGCACGCGTCTCGCGAGGGATCGTAGAACACCTCTTCCGGGGCCTTCTCCTTCGCGGTCTTCGCCGTGAGACGAGGCTCTGGTGCACGAGAGGGAGGGAGGGAGGGGGGGGGGAATAAGCCAACGCATTTTCAGGTGACCTGGAAGGTAAGGGCGAAAGCAAAAGGGCTCAGAGGTGAGTAGCGCGACATCTCCACCGTTGAGAAAGAAATACTGCTCAGGGACTTGATATAAGGTGTCAAGGACGATGGAATTCTGACTTTCTTCTCCCCCGTTCCTTCTTATTCTGCGATAGGCGACTTTACCATTCACTCGCCAGTCATCAACATGGCGTAATGGCGACGGAGGAAAAAGAAAACCGAGCCTCAACGATGCCACGACAGAGATAAAACCACGAGGCTGGTTCAAGCAATGAGAAATGCAGAGAATTCGCATGAAGACCAGAGGAGATTCATACGGGGGTTGAAATTCTCAGCGCACCTATGCAATACGCACGCGCCATGAAATCGTCCAATTCAGAAAACCAGACGGAAACCAGAAGGTAATGACGTCACCTGAGCGGCCCGCTCAGGTGACGTCATTACCTTCCGAGCTCTCGTGGCTGTTGGTTACTCTCTCGCTCCCTCTAGCAGTCATACCCCTTCGTCGGTTGATACTATGACTTATAACTAGACTATGTAGTGGCTTTTCAAATTTTGCGTCGCAGGACTTCTTTTTGCATAGGAATCATGAATCATGGAGTAGAAGATGCTCGAAGGGAGAAAAGAGCCACGAAGAAGAAAGTTTCACTCTCGGGTGATCTTCATGCAGGAACATCTGCAGAATTTCAGATAGCTGCAAGTTGCGCAACTTAAATGATGAAATGCTCCTTATCATCCGTCTCCGAGAAAATAGGTTATCGAGGACCTTCTTAGGGCCCCGATTGTCCCAAGCCGGCCTCTGGGTCCTAATATTTATCTCTCTATAAACCATTTGCCGTCCTCTCCACTTCAATCAATCTCTCACATTTGTAAGTAATTATGCTTTCACTTATTGGTAGATACTAAATAGTCGGGAAAAAAAGAAACAGATGGAAAATGAGTTGCAGGGCTGACCGCTTCACACTGACACTTGCAGTCATCGTTTTTCGGCGGCTACGGCCGGCTTTTGCAATGAGAGAAAATCCGTCTGCGCGAAGGAGCATAGGTGCGCTCCGAGACTAGTCTCTCTCGTCCCCGCTTATGGCTTTTCTCCTCCTCGCGTTCTGTGCTCTCCGCGTAACTTGGTCGAGACAGGATGCGCTGAAGGAAAAAGGAGCAATAAACGCCGATAAAGGATAAAGTTATCATTAGACGACAGAGGAAGAAACGGAGAGAACTTCATCAGATAAGAGAGCCACGAAAACGATGAATATAATCGTGCACGGGGTGCAATAACAGGGGGAAGATGAGGACCGACGAAAAATATCCTAGTTCTCATGAAGTCTTCAATTACCGGACCGAATGAGTATCAGTCAAGCTTTCTGAATGAACTCAATTAGGTGCGGGGGGGGGGGGGGGGGGGGTGGCTTTTGAAAGGTTTCCAAGTAGACGAAGTAGCAGGAATCCCGTCTCCCCCAACATACATATTTGTTCACGTAAAAGAAATATGGAGGTAAAAAAAGATGGAGATGCGCTGCATGCTGCACTGTCATTCCGATAGGACTCCAAAAAGCATTCAACCGACTGCAAAAGTGTTACGAAAAATGGGAAATACCAGTCGATCAGAGGAAGATGAAAGTGATGGGCTTCAACAGGGAACATAAGAGACAAAGAGATCGGAAGGAGTTGTTGGAAGTTTGGTTCCCTCGTTCCCTTATTCGAGAATCCTCCCAGGCAGTATTAGACATCCGACGTACGTTCGCAGTACGTTCTCGCATCGGAGGACGCACTGCGGACATGCCATGTGTCTGATGCTGCCTGGGCTCCTCACACGGGAAAATGGAATGCACATCGAGCACATGCAAAGAATAAAGAAAAGGAGACAATCCACTCCTTCGATACCATTGTTGAGGAACGATGCGTTGCAAACGACGAGAGGGCTTGGAATTTCACTCGTCTTTTGGAAATCGCTGTTTTGATTGGTATTCGGAAGAGCTGCACTATTTGATGAAGCACAGAATTAATCACATCATTACGGTTCATTCAACTCCTACCCGTGATTCTGGAGCTTTTCGAATATCCGCCGTGCCTATTTTGGAGTAATCGGCAGTAAAATATCTACTCCTTTACGTTTCCCTCCCTAATTTGGGTCTCTTGTGTGCCACGAAACCTTGATTGCGTTATTCTTTGTTTTCGTTTACTTCTTTTCTCTCGGTATTTCTTGATTCCGAGTAGGTGTTTTGCAGAAAATCTAATAAACGAAGAAACGTGCATGTACCATAGAATTATGGTCACTAGGCTTCTACTAGGTCCGACTTGCCGTCATGTATGATAAGTAACTCCCTATTTTTAAATGCTTATAACTCTTTTATTTTTTAACGAAATTTAATTAAACAAACTGTGAATTATGCAACAGTTAATGGGGTTTTTATTCGTTTACACTTCACACTTCCACGTGTGCTCTTTCATTGGTAACACATTTCCTTAAGCGAACAGGTATGTTTCCCACTCTTGATCGTGACACGTGTCGAGGGATGTTGTTAAGAACATTGTTGATTCTTTCTTCCAATTCATTAAGCAGCAAAATTTGTTTTCGGAAAAAGTTTCGTGTATCTAGGTTGTCGGAATAAAAATTGACAGTTGTTCAAAGTGAAGTCAGTTCGCAACCCTAACTTACACCTTGCGACTTCTTTCTGCGGGGATGGGCTTAAGAGGGAGTTCATCACCCAAACCCAGAAATCTTAATGAATTGGAAGAAAGAATCAACAATGTTCTTAACGACATCCCTCGACACGTGTTACGATCAAGAGTGGGAAACATACCTGTTCGCTAAAGGAAATGTGTTACCAATGAAGGAGCACACGTGGAAGTGTGAAGTTGGACGAATAAAAACCCCATTAATGTTGCATAATTCACAGTTTGTTTAAATTTCGTTAAAAAAATAAAAGTGTTATAAGCATTTAAAAATAGGGAGTTACTTATCCTACATAGAAAACCCACCAGAGCCCCGTCGGACGCTCTCGAGGTCGTCTTACGAAAACAGATACCTACCCAACTCCTGGATTTTTTCAGATACGGAGCGAAGAGACAGAAGCAATGGGGAATGGTCGTGGTCGTGGCCTGCCTCACCAATCACCTTCTCCTCCCGATCCTTTTTCTCTATCTCTTCACCGTCGTGTATTCACGCTGTGCGGAGGTGAGTGGACTCGAGTGAAAATCTCACTTCTCGCCAGAGAATCCAACATCTGAGCACGATCGTGGTTTAGAAAAAAAAGGGAGGAAATGAATTCGTTGGATACATTTTCATTTATTTGAATTTTGCTCGTTTTCCTCTCGTGGAAGTTGTCCAAGTTGTTGCCATCGATTCGAGGTACAACACATTGTAATGATACGTGCGGCAACACGATAGAAACTTCCTGTATACCCCTTTAGGAATCTTCATTCTCCTAAGACGTTCTAAACCCTAACGACTAGTCTTGCATCCCCCTGTTCCCGACGCGACAGGCTCGAAGACCCGCGATGCTCCCTGACAGGCTGGACGCCGTGAAGCGGCAGCAGAGGCGGGGGACCCTGCCGCGAAGGGCGCCGCTGCGACCCGGCTTCTGGCGTTTCGTCGCGGACCGATCCGTCCAGCTCCTCTACTATCCCCTCTACGGCAAGAAGGCCCTCGTGAGTGCGAGCCCCGAACTTTGGGCTCAAAATCATCTATAAAAGGAATATTGGGTCATAAAGAATGCATGCAGGGTTGCAGGACATCTTCGTGCATAAACCAAGAACGGATACAGAGATCAGAATGATGTCGTTACATGAATTGCATTAGATGGAATCTAAAGTAGAAGAAAATTTTCCCCTTTCATCTAAGGCGCCACACGATACCTTTAAAGGTGTCTTCTCCCAACTGAAAGGGGCCAGGCGATGATATAGATGCAAATTAATCTGCATCCCGCGGTGAGATGGATCTCCCGATCCCCCACCCTGTTTATTTGCGATTTCTAATCGATTCTCGGAATGGGAAATTCATATACATAATCCATATCCACCCGGAAACTCCTTGACGGTTGATCGGATTTTCAGGATCGAGGTGTCAATCGTAACCTGGAGGCGAAACTTATTATCTATACCGTATTTTCGAATGTTTGTGTGTCTGTCTGTCCTTTTTGCACGGCCACGCCTCTGATCCCAGTCCGACCAAACTTAGCATGGCTTCCTCTTTTGGTCCGGGGATGGTCATAAGCTAGGTGACGTTTCAAAATTCGAATTTTCCGTCCGAGTCTTCCCCCGCCTGCCCCAGCACCGGGGTACCTTATTTAGTGCAGACAAATATATTCATCAAATATATTCAGTATATAATATTCATCCGCGCATCGCCGGGTACCTCTGCTAGTATACTATACCCGGGGGAAGTGCTCACAACCAACAATGAGAGTACGAGGCATTGTCGGCTACGGACGTTGCTGCTATGGCAACTGCTGGCAATCATCTTTTTCGTTTTGTCATGTCACCAGTCTCCGGTTTCACTGCTTCACGTAAGTCTCCAGTATTCAGTTTGTGCTCTATATTACTACCTTGAATTTTGGTGCTGCTCTCAAAATGCCACGAAAAAAGGGAGGGAAGTTGAAACTCATTCTGCGGCAAGATCCACTGCGGGGTCAGGGGATGAAAGAGCACAACTTTGTGCACGAAATGCGGTCACAATGCTGTCTCACGGGTTTCTTCCAGGGTCACCGTCGAAAGACCCTCGGAAGTCCAAATTAGAAGCTCTCTTAGTACGTTTTTTGAGCGTTCCGTCGAATCGTTTCGAAGGTGTATCCCGCTTCTCGGAGTTGGATTCTCGATTAGGAAATAGGAATCGCTACTGGAGACCGTTCTCTGTCGAGTGCGAACGGAAATCGGGCAGGAAAGCCGATTGGAACGTACCACTTGGATGCTTCCAGATCCTTGGGTGGAAAAAAATAGTTGGATGGAAGGAAGAGAGTATCTCGGACGGGGAAATGGCGGGGCATATCGGCGTCTGATGTCGAGACGCCGTGTCTGTGAAAGAGGCATTCTTCCCGATTCTTCCTCGACCCTAAGGGTCTCCATTTTTTAGCCTTTGTTTCTCCGCTCTGACTGGGTGAAGCCCGAAATCTCTGTCTGGACTCGGGAAGGCGAAACAGAAACGAGTCGCTGCCTGAATCGGATCATAGCCCCCCCGAGTTCCACGCGAGGGTTATCTCATTCTCCCCCCTTCCCCCTTCTGTAACCCACACGAGGAAAATTGGGTGACAGCCACGGGCTTCACGGGCAGGCAGGCGAGTCGTTACGAATCTAGTTCCTGGGGCCGAGGATTTCCGACCGTACTTCAAAAAACGAGGCCAAAGGTCTCGAGCTCTTTGAACCATCTCTGCTGTTCATTATCCGTCTCTTCACGATCATGAGAGACGCATTTACTGTCTGCTGTAAAAAAAAAAAGTAACGTACAAGCATATTCTTGTTAAACTACAATAGGACAACTCTGTCGATTGGGGAAGATTGGGATGGAGGGTGAATATAGCCCGAGGCTGCGCGAGTGCAAGCGAAAACTTGCTCGACCGTGCCGGGTAGGAAAGCCGAAGATCGCCAGTCTCGCTTCTCCATCCCGACGGTCTGGTTCGTTTTTCCCGGTCGGGCTCTCTTTCGATGTGGCTGAGCCGGATCCCGCGTGGGCGTAAGTTTTGGTCGGTGGATCAATAATCCTAGTCCGAGTATAGTTTGTGCTTGGTTACGATGAAGTGGGTTTGAGGACATTTTCATTTCTAAAAAAATGTGTATCCGCTCCGCTTATTTCTAAATTTCGTGTTTCCACTCGAGATTTTAGAATAGGTGGATGTTTCCGTTCCCGTTTTCGTTCTGCTAATCTCTGGAGTCAGAGTCCATGCTGAGTCATCTGATGGTTCCGGGGACTTCACTGGTTCTACCGTTCGAAGGGTTGGCGAGACAGGATGCGAGATTCGTGGTTTAGACAAGCTGCTCCGTTTCCCTACTCGGTTGCTGCGTGCGTTCGGGAAGGTCACCCTCACCGAGTTGCAATCGAGGTTGGAAGGGGTGGCGGCAGAGAGCCCATTGTGCATGCATCACTCCACTCCCGATATAGCCGAAGGCCTTGCATCGGAAAGGTCCGTATAACCATAGAACAGAGAGTGTAACTAGAGGCTCCACTCCGCTCGAATCCCATTCGTCGACAAGGTCGCAATATGGATGTCACTGTCGATCCTCCACCTAATGTGCGCACATGAACCGAGTACACGAGCATGGCCGAGCAGTGGACTCGACGAGACGCGCGTGTTACGTCGAGGGATCCCTTTAGGTCGAATCCCCGAATGAGTCGATTTCCGATTCTGCTGCCACGAAGCACGCCTCATGTTGATAACAAGCCATCAGACGTCCCTGTAATGTTTCGACCCCCCCACCCCTCGGAGTATCGCCTCTAGTTACACTCTCTACTCTACGGTGTAAGTGGCGAAATTGCAGTGTTTACGGCAGTGATTCGATCAACATGGGAATCTATGAAGCGCCGTCGGTATAAAATATTCGGGGAGTCGAGAAACCTTTTTCTCCTCCCCAGAAAAGTATACGACATAACAGAGGAAAACAGTGTTTCGATCAAAGCATGACTTCTTTCAACAAGGAATCATTCCAGTTGTGAATGCCATCTCATGATTGCCTTCGTGCTCTCATTCTGTCGAGGTATGATCTCAGAAGGTTTTCGTATCATTCCTTTGTCGAAACGATTGCCAGGAGCCTACTGCATCATCGATGCTCTTCACCCTATCTTTCACGGATCCAAGATGCTTAAACGCATTCAAAATCTCTCAGGACTTTTTCAATAATGCGAAGTGGCTAAAATCCGCCACGATTCAGCACCAGCATGTCTAGGATACACGGGGTTTTTTCGCGGCGTAAAGACTCGATATGGATGGAAGTCATTGGATGTATCCCAACAAAAACATGATTGCATTCTTTTAAATTATCTCATTATGGAAATCGATTGGTTTGACGACAAATATCAGCTTCTTTACTGCGTGTGGATAATGTAATGACCCGAATTGTCACATTCCCTGGTCTGTTCGCTATCATCGAACTTTCCAGCCATAACACTTGGATTTCTTAAATTAGGGACATAAATCCTTAATTTGTTAAACGCAGGATTCAAAGGTACTACTCCTTTAGTTTGTCTATCCTGGTTCAATAGTATGAGGGGGGGGGGGGAGAAAAATGTTTTTGTATTCCCTCTCCTCGTGAGCCCTTGCATAGACGCTCCAGTCATGTGGCTTGGCTCGATGTCGGGCATGTCTGAGAATCACCTCAGGGATGTTCCAATTCTCGATGGTCACGACTAAGATCCAACTGCAAGTCAGCATCGACTACTCGAGCAGGAAACGGAAGAACTTCCTCAGAAACGAAAAGGAGGGAGGGAGGCAGCAAGCAAAAGAATATTCCGGAAAAGTTGTTTTTCGTCATTTCTATCACAGTCACTTTCAGGTACACGATGCGTAAGCGTTTGGGTTTCCTGAGCATATGATCGCTCAGACGGCACGTTGGCTGAGAATGGGCCAACATCGCAGTGGGCTGCCCACTTTGGCAATTCGAATAAACGAGGTTCCCACAAATGAAACGAGATGGCACCTAACTATCTGCTGGTTCGGTGATATCAGGGAGTGATTCGCTGAAAGTCCCCAATACTTTTTACGCGGTACCTGATCTTTTCCCTCAGACTACGTGGGGGAAAGGCACTCGAATTCCTCGATGCATTGGTTTAAACAGTCCAGATCGACTCGTGGCAATCCTGATCCTGAATGAGAAGGATGGTTCCATTAGGAGCCTCACTCCGAAGGTCGAAGATCCTTCTTTTCCTATTCCTTAGCTGCGAAGGATGTCAGTGTGCCCTCCCATGGATGTAGATCCGATTTTGAGGAAAGGGATCACCGAAGGGACCTATAAGCCTTGCCCTATAAGCAATTCCAGCTGACAAGAGTCCATTAGAACTATCGACTCCCATCATTAGCACTCTCATCTCCCTGATACTAAATCAAATATTCAATTATCATTCTTCAGTCTGGGAAAGTATTGAGTTTTGCTTTCCAGGAACTTTCCAAATACTGTAACGTATTCGGCCTGTCGTCAAATCATCGTTGCTACTTTCCCCTCTCTCGTTCGGCTGGGCTAATAGATGTTTTCCAGAATAGGTCTTTGGGTGACCATTGGGATTCTCTGAAGAGGATTTTTCAAAGGTTTTCCAAGACATTTTAATTAGAGGAAGTGAAAGTTTATTGCAAGGCTCAGCTTAGTTACATCAAAGACTTTGTTTCTTTGGGCGTAGCGATTGCATCTACGAAAAACTTAAAGGTGAAAAAGTTAGAATATTTGCAAGAATGCAGCGAAACAGCTGCTGAAACCTGTATACTTAATTGCAAAAATATTCATCAATAATTCCAGACATTTTTTTAAATAATGAATCGTATTCGACAAGACATAAATTGCCTCCAGTATAGGTTGTAATTACCTATGTCGGTACGATATTTTCGAGAGCGACATGACGCTCCCCCGAACCGATCTCAGGTGCGTCGGTTCCGCGAGATGCAGCGGGCGCAGGCCGGCCAGGACCTCTTCGACCTCGCCGTGTTCTCCCTCTTCTACGCGGCTCTCCTCCTGACGATCGACGCGAGGCGGCACGGGCCGTACCGCCGCTTCGTCGCGGGCGTGAAGGTCATGGCCGGGGTCCGTCACACCTACGGCGGGGTCGAGGGGTCTCCGTTCCGGAATCCCACAGAGGACTTTCCTTTCCAGGAAGTCCGAGACAAGAGGCAGTGAGTTCTCGTTCGGTTCGTCCTCGTGCGCGTTCGAGTCCGTCGTATCCGCGTCAGTTCTCGTGCCCTTAGCGTAACGGTCACGGCCAGAGCCAAAGAACGATAACGAATGAGGCGGGAAGCCAAGGAACACGGTCGATTGAAGAGGGAAAAGTGAGCAGCTTTCGCGACGAAGCCATGAAATTTTGAATCTCGAATCGAAATACCAAATTCGGAATTTAAGCGTCTCGAGACTTTTGTTACTTGATGATTTTGTCAACCGATGACTTCGATGGGGAGAATGCATTAATTGTCCGAGACCGAGGCTTTCGTATGCGGGAAAGGCACGACACCGTCACGAACGTCGAAATCACTCGGGAAGGCGGAATCCAAATAAAATAAAGCGCGACGAAAGCGGAGTTCGCGTTGCGTGCAACCGATGAAAACTGGACTCGGGGATTCATTCGGACGATTTCATCGTTTGTTTTCCCCGACAGCGTGTTCCCTTTCCTGAACCACAGCCTTCTACCGGCACTCCATCCCGAGCGACTTTACAACGGAGCCGCCTTCGAGAACGGGAACGGACTGGTGGGAGATTTCGCCAGCCATCTCGTCTCGCTTCCGAGAATCAGGCAATATCGAGTTAAAAACGGTGAGAAGACCCAGGCATTTCCTAATGTAGAAGTGGCCGATGACGCGATTCGCGGGAGTCTCCGACAGAACAAAATAGGCCTTTAAAGGTTGGAAGTGCGACACGTTCGGCGATCGAAGGTGCACGAGTGCGTGCGAAAAAAAGGATCAAAGAAAAGGAAGATAGAGGTAATGTTAATGGTCTTTCGTGAGCGGGATCGGAGAAACGGCCAGTTCATTCGATCATCAACTTCTCGGGTTGGTCCGTGAAATAGTGCACTTCGATCATGACCTATAACCGTTGAAGCTAATGGGGTATTGCTGCTTTTGCGTTTTGTCTTCAGAGATGCTCGAGTAAAATAAACCCCTTTTTATTGGTTCCACTCCGTGCCGAAATTCTCGTCCGCATTAGATCGTGTCGCGAAATGACACTGCAGACTTGATCCTTGCAATGCAGAAAAGGGAGAACGTAAGGGTTCGCTCGCCTCAAACGTGGCTATCGAATGGGAGCACGTTCGCATTTTTCGCGCCTGAACCCGATCGATAAAAAAGGCGAAACTCGGGTGAAACTTACTCGGGTGAAACTTTCTCGGCCGTCCAGGGATTTCCCCTCGGTCGGGAGCGGGCTTCTCCGCTTTTTCCAGCCCGTCATTGCAGCGACGTTCTGAGGCCTCGTTATCTGTGGAGGAACTGGGTACTCGGTCTCTCGATGAAAGTCGTGCAGGTCTTGTTGCCGTGAAACCATCTTATGAGCTCGCGAAAGTAACGGATCCATTTCCCTGCACCGTTTTTCGAGTTTTTCCCAGGGATTCATCGTCCTTCCGAAAGGCCGTCTCTCTCGACGAGAAAGTCGGTGCCATCACCCGCCGCTTTTCCCTCTTCGCAGATTCCTGCGACGTGCACGAGCTGGTGAAGAAATATAACCTGAGCCGGGAATGCAAATCCGTGTATTCCGAGATGACGGAAGAAAGGCGGGATTTTTCTCCCGGTTGGCGTCCCCTGCCGTCCCGGACTCCGCGTCCCTTCCGCGCCGGAGAGACCGCCTTCCGATATCAGACCGACGAGGAACTCGGAATCTACAGCTTTTATGGTTAGTTCTTTCCTTTGGGATTTCCATACGTCTTACAAATATCGTCCTGGAATCAATCAGCTGATTCGACTCGGGTCCTTTTAGAGCTCCATTCAGCAATACAGATTCCGGTGTATATAACCAGAATGTTTGCCAGTAGAGAGTTTGGTTTGCCGGTTTGAGTCCTCTCCGGACAAAGTTGATTATTTCACATAAAGACGCGGGACACGATGCAGACACACGAGTGAGGGAATTTATCGATGACGACGCGGCGAGAAAAGGATGTTGCATGACGCAGACACTGCACCCACAGACACTACACCCATTCACAGACCCTCTTCGCCGTCCTGCAGAGTGCCGAAGGGGCAACTCGCATATGTAGACGTAGTACGCAGAATGGCGCGTGTTTTGCCTCGACGCTGCTCGGTAGACGGTGTTGAAAACGCAGCGGGACAGGCGGAAAAAGAGGTTGCCGTCGTTCGGACTCCATTCCTAGCCTTCCGGGTTTCGCTCGGATGCCCCTGAGCACGAGGACACCGAATCTTGTATCTGGGAAGATCCTCGTTGCCAAAACCAGGACGTGGAGGCAAACGGCACTCTTTTACATTGAAAATATTTGAATCGCACTTACAAGGAACACTACCCAAGTGATAATTTCAGATTTTCACCAAACTTTGGTCATTGAAAGGGCTCTCAAAACAAAGTCAAACTGCACCAAAACTTGCGGCTGAGAAACAGGTTTAGGCTCATAACTGGCTCTCTCAATTTTCAGTGATACATGATTATTATAGTCACGGCCCTATTTTCTTTGACTATAACTTCCAAGGGAAAGTCAGATTCAGGTGATATTTGACAGAGAGGTTCATCAGTGAAGAAGGTTTTCCCCATGCCGCTAGGTGGCGCTGCATGCCGATAGAGGGCGATGATGTCGACAGCAGCGCCACCTACCAACTTGCTGTCATTTTTTAGCCGCTGGAAAAAATTCGCTCAGGCTTATGAATCTCTCTGTCAATATCAGCTGCATCCAAGAGTTCTTTCAAAAGATACGGTCAAACAAAGTTCGATTTTGACCTAACATTTGAACTTTTTTTGGTCATAACTTTTTAAGGGAAAGTCAGATGCAGCTGATATTTGACGAAGATGTTATTATGTTCATGACTTATTCATTCCCTTTTTTATTTATATTTTTTCTTGTGGGGGAGGGGGGGAAAGAGACCTTCATTCGACCTTGTTCTCCACACTCCTCAGACCAGAAATTTATGTGATTCTTCTGATGTATGGAGGTTCTTTCGTTTCCTTCAGGGGGAAATGACTCATCTGATGATCTTGTGCTTCTCGTGGAATCTATTGGCGGTTCGTTACGAATGATAGAAACTGACTCAAGGAATAATTCCAGCGGCCGAATAAACCCAAGGACACCGGCAACACCGTCACCATTACCGTCACAGACCACAGAGAAAAATAAATCAGCAATGGATGAAACAACGCCAACATCAATATCTGCAACGACAAGAAAATCCCCACAATCGAGCCTGGTCAAACCGGTGCAAGACGATGCAGAAGAATCCTCGCAATTCGACTACAATTACGGTTGGAAAGACGATTCACCCGGCGTCGAGATCTTCGGAGGAGATGAAAACGAGAAAGGCAGTGTCCTGTACGATGACAAGTGCATCTACTCCAGCTCTCTTCTTCTGTGGAAAAAGGATTTCGACTTCGACACCATCACCACGGCAGAGATCCGAGACAAAGTCACCAAAGCCCTGGACGACGAGTGAGTTTCCGAGCCTAATTTTCTTTTCTGCCAAATGAGTTATTGGTATCCCTGCAGATATTTTCGTAACATAATATAATTATGATTCCCAAGCCAGGCAACTCGGCCTCCTCGTAAACTAGGTAACTCCACCACCTCTAAAATAGACATAATTTACGCTAGGACGAAATTGTGTATTGGAAACAGTCCAGGATGGAACAAATAGTTTACTGCTGTTTGAAACAATTCAATTCTGAAGACGAGAACAACCACTTGTTTTTTTTTTTACTTTGAGTTAAATAAGTGATTACATAAATGAGTATCCTGATAATGATCCTGCACAGAAATCCATAATCCAAAAGAAAATTATGGATGCATTTCCCTTTCTTAAAATTTCCGTTCAACGCGATTTCTTTAAATAAAATGGGCCCTCGTAGTTATCTCCGTATAAAACGACAGGAGATTAGTCTCAATCGGTTTTCAACTGCCAAATATACCAATCGAGCAACATTGGCACTCATAAAAATAAACTCCATGTCGAACGGAAGCTTTGAATAGGATGTCGATGGCTCGCAGAAACTCGAAATTCAACGATAAGCAGTCCTAGAAGAAGTTGCGGAAAAAATATCATTCTCCAGTATTTTTTTATTACACGGAAGAGAATTAAAGCTTATAATTGCTCTACCTTGCAATCCGCTGCAGCTCACGTAAACAATAGTCCTCTTGATTGGATAAGGAAGATCGCCCACCAATTTCTTCTTTTAAATGTGATTTTCTTAGGCGTGTTTCTCATGGTACAAGGCGATTTTTCACTGTATCCACAGCCTTCAAGTAGTTGGAAGATTGAATTGAGCGAATATTCTTTCAATCCCCAGTATATTTTGTGCAAGGGAATTCACTGCAGTCCTGAAGTGCCTGGCTCTATCGGCGCGGGAAATCGATGAAACAAAAATTAATGAAAAAATGGACGGACCATAGCATATTCAATCATTTTGAAGGGCTACGAATAGACATAATGGCATAATATTGTTGGAAGGTTGAAGAAAAGCTTGGTTATACTGTAGTTTCGGCTGTCCAATCCGGACGCAATCTGATTCTCGAAACGTGCTTAATCATTTCTAACCTTTATTTAAATAGGAAAAACCTGGAAAGACTGCCGCTCCACAGATGAAATCAACTTTTGTTCTTTTTCTCTCCCTGCCCTAGTTTCCTGGAAACGTTGCCATATTTCCTGGAAACGTTGCCTTCATCGGATGTAACCGTT
>CAJPEV010005608.1:0-11607 GCA_905338385.1 Darwinula stevensoni
TTCCACGTGTTGGTTGACCCCAAACACTGGGTTCACCTCCCTCCACGTGTTGATGGATGTTTTAGTTCACCTCCTTCAGCTTCCTCCCCGCCTTGACTCTACTGATACGCTGGACGTTAGCGGTCATAGGCTGGCATACGTTACAGTTACTTACCTAAGTGGCAATTATTGGGAAAAGAGTAATTATTCAGTAAACCGTACTGTAGTTTCACCCATTTGGATGGATACTTATAAAAGTTTCAGAAACTGAAGAATTAAGCAATGCAACATGGCATACTTCTACTATCAACCCAAGCAAATGGCATCTTGTTTAAAAGTCTTCATTGAATGCTGAAATCAGTAACAAAAAAATTTGGTTTCAGTATAGTTTACCATTCTATAGAGTGCCTTGCACCAAATAAGGTTGAGTGATGAAATTTAGCATCGATATAACCTAGCAAATGGGTGCAAAGAAGAGCTTCCTTTGAAAATGTTAATTCTTAGTTTCCCCATTCAAGCTTTGAGTGCTAGAAGCAATATATTATATCCCATGGATTTATAACTCCAAGAAAACATACTTTGCATGAAAGCTATTCATCGTGGTGCTTGCCATATGCAAATTTTGACTCTTATCTGATTTGTTACACCTATAGGATCTAACCCAATTGGTATAACCCTTTGGACACTGTTATATTTTTCCTTATGTAAAGCAATTAGTGCATCTGTTATGGGTGGAACTGAAAGGTTGCAATGAGAATGAAAGCTGGTAGGTGCAAGAGGCTCCCATGGTCTAAAATGGCAGGCTTGGTTTTGCATACTTTTCTCCAGGAATACAATGGAAAGCAATCCCCTCTTGCCCCAGAAGAATAAGTTGAGAAGGATCTCATTTCATTGTGTGAATTTTTAATTGTATGCTGTTTCCTGCTTCAGGTACGAAAGACTGTTGAGGAAGGGGAAGAAGGAAGACCTGACAGAAATATCTAACACAGGGTGCTTGTACCAGAGTGGGATGGACCGGTGTGGACGCCCTGTGGTAATTTTCATTGGCAAGTGGTTCGATGTCCGATGCATCAACTTGGACAAGGTTAGATCATACTAGCAGAAGAATCCTTCCAAGTCTGGAACCTAGTTACATACACATACTTTGTTGTCTCCCCTGAGGTTAAACTCTAAATGTGTCAAGTCTGGGGAGTGTAGAGCTTGGGTTACTGTACCTCCAGATTCACCTCACAGGAAATGTTGCAGCAAATATTTCTCACAACTATAAAAAATTTTAAAAAGTATTTTGGACGTTTTGGACACCCTGTTGATCAGATACAGGATATGGGGAAGTAACAGTTAACTGAAAAACCCTAAATACCTGGATGCAAGAAAATTATGTAGAAATGGGCACTTTGAGGAAGTTGATGTCCAAGATTTTGATAGGGTTGTGCTATTTATTGCAATATTGTTTTTCAGCTTCGTATTGCTCCTTCTGATTTATTCTGTATCCATACATGGCTTCTTACAGATGAAAGTTGCTTGATTGACAAAAGAAGGCTAGACATGGAAGCTTTTGTCATCAATGCCTCCAAAATACTAGGCATGTGAGAGCCTTTCAGAAAAAACTAAATGGGAAGGTTTCATTCCAGGTTAAATTGCACCAAAGGTGTTGTGAACTGGTCTACAGCTTCAGTCACATGTTACCTGTCCACTGGTGTTAACAAGCTTGATGAGTAATGTGGGATTTCAGCATGTTCATTTTATCATTTTTCCCACTCAAACATGGTCATAATTTCATATGAAGAGTGGAGGTGCAGGGTGTCTCCTACGAGGGCTGTCCGAAAAATAAGGTAACAGATGATGCTGTGAAAAGACTTCGTTGAGCATGGACTTAAATTGGCGGGAATGAAGGGAGCCATGCATTCTACTGTCGGTAAAAACGCGATTGGTACCACTGTCTATATGCGCTTGTTTGGAGCAGTCAAACATGGCGACGCGCTTGGAGACGTGGTCAAACATCGAGATGTGTGCTGTTACCAGATTTCTCAATGCTAAAGGAATTCCTCCTGCTGAAATTCATCCTCAACCGCAAGAGGTGTATGGGCCGAACGTCACGTCCAAGCAAGTCTGTTTCTGTGTAAGGAGTTCGCAGGAGGCCGAGACAAACTCTCGGCCTGGTCGACCCGCCTAAGCACATACGGCCGACAAGATCGCAGCCATTGAGCGACTCATTCGCGAAAACAGGCGCGTGAAAATTCGATGCGTTGCTGATACGACATTTCCAAGTGACATTTCCATTGTGCATGACACACGCCGGGTGCGATGTGGCGGGTCGACCAGGCGTTCATCAGCGAGTTTGTCTCGACCTCCTTCGAACTCCTTACACCAGAGACAGACTTGCTTCTTGGGCGTGACGTTCGGCTCATACACCTCTTGCAGTTGACGATGAATTTCAGCAGGTGGAATTCCTTCAGCATTGAGAAATCTTTTAACAGCACGCATCTCGATGTTTGACCACGTCTCCAAACGTGTCGCCATGTTTGACTGCTCCACACGAGCACATATAGACAGTGGTACCAATCGCGTTTTTACCGACAGTAGAATGCATGACTCCCTTCATTCCCGCCAATTTTCAAGTCCATGCTCAACAATGTCTTTTCACAGCATCATCTGTTACCTTATATTTGGGATAGCCCTCATATTATGGGCTGGCTCATCACTCTTGAGAATACACGTTTGCTATATTTACACCATACCCTTCAATGGATGAATGGATGAATTGATTCAATCAGCTTATTAATATGACACATTTTTCAGAGAAAGAAAAGAGCTGCCACTAAATATTTTTATCCATAAAAACAGTAATGCTTCCAGCATTCTAAATCACATTGTTTAATTCTGTGAAGGGACTACCCTTCCACCAAGGACAGTTCCCAGGTGGATGCAGGATTCCATTTTGGAAAAATTAGCCATATCCGATCAGTTGATTCAATCAACTGTACATAGAAAGTATAATAAATTCATGACATTAAATGCAATGCTGGATGCTTGTGCAGGTGTAGAAGAAACATCTAAGGTACCCAGCTTATGATGCTGCTTCTGAAAATATGTTTTGCCACACAGATAACTACTTTTTGAATGCATTTAATATATCTGCATATTACCATATTCATGCAAAGTTTGCACAGTTTGCAAGTTTGATGCGACTTTGATTGACCTGGTGACTACTAGAGAACCATAACTGGCCAAAACTTTTCTTCAATCATCTTTGGAGTTCTGAGATTTCTCATGCCAGGTTTTGTCCAGTTATACTTATGTATCAGATTCAGAGTAAATATTGACTTCTGTGACTCCACAATAGACTTAGGCCATTGCTCATTCCCCAGGGTTGTAAAGGGTTGTAAAGTCTGAAATATTCACAGGTATTTAAATGCTTCCCAAAAGGAACTTGCCAATTTTAATAAAAATCTAAGACATCAACCTCCTCCACCAGCCTGAATTTCTCGCAATGGGAAATTCAGACAGGTTAAGGTAACCCCATGTAGTAATGCTGCAGGAAAGGTTAAAAAGTGAAAATGAAAGACTGCATGTGAGGAGCAAAGTCTAATTGTAGAAGTTACTTCCTGGATGATGATGTGTTTTCTTTGAGTGCCACCTTGTCTCATCCTTGTCTCTGATGGAGTATGACCCATCCACTCCTAGGATGCAGCATTGAGAAAGAGCTCATTTTACTGTTTTTTTTTTCACATTGACTACTTTGCTAGGTTATGTTGCCATCACATCACTCTATCAGTTCGTTTCTTAAGGGAAATACCACAGTTGTTAAGGTTTTTTTTTTTAACAGTGAAGTGGCTAATGTAAGCAAATGATCCAGCACACATTCTGTTACATATGTGCCTCTCTCCATAGGTTATCTAAGAGTAATAGAGTTTCCTTTGAATAAGTTAAAAAGCACCCATGAAATGAGTAATGCGACCCAACTTCATGATACCAAAGATGAAGTCTTCCCTGATTTCTCACAATACTGTCAAACTATGATCTGAGGAGAAAGTGTGAATCTGTGCAATTATTTGAATGGAGATATGCCAGAGGATTTTCAAAAGATAACAAGACCTTAGGATCTAATCCATGTAATTCCCTTTTTCAAGGTAACATCTTTGCAGAGTTTTGCAAATCATTTACTTTTTGGCAATAATTGGCTTCACCAGCTCAATCTGCACCCTTTATTATTGTCTTGACTCATAATCCCCTCAGGAGTATGTTGGGGGAATTTTCTGGAAGCTAACTATAGGAGGGTCACTCTAAAAGTCCATAGCTACTCTGAAATGTATTGGCTTAGAATCTTGATAGTTGTATCACCTATCACAGCCCATGTCGGTCAGTGGCTGCTTTTTATGACTATACCTCAAGTAGTTGAGTTTTCCTGTAAACAGCTCTAATGTCATTAAAATTGGAAGATGGAGCCTATTTATGAAGGTTTCAGATGAATGATCCTTTATGACTTCTGAGTAGGACTGGATATCAACCAATCTCAAGATTGCCTGGTGGAGGCATGGAGTGGCAAAGCTCTCAACATTTCAAGAGTTCCTGAGTTTTTCTATAAATTCAAATGGGGCGAGTCTCCATTGAAGATAACCCTGACCAGGTTGACTACCAACTGCAGTCACCAGAAAGTCGTTTCTGAAGACCCCAAACTTATTTATGCTCAAATAGGAAATCATATGAGCATTTGTTCCTTTGCTGTTTGACATCCTGCATGGGCATTAGGTGCTTTACTAGGTTGTTTTCCTGTTGGGTACCCCATCCCCTCTCATACTTCCACAAAGAGATTTGGGTGAAACAGTGTCATGACATGCTAAAAAAATTCAACTAGGGACATTCAAAAATTGTGTTTGATCTTGTCACTGGAGATGAAACTTGGATTTGATGCAGAAAATAAATGCCAGAGCACAATTTTGGTCTTTCTGAGTGAGCAACCACCCACCAAAGTCCATAAGCCCCTTGGTGTTCGGAAGTCAGTGGTAGCTACTTTCTTCTCAAATACTGGTTGTATTGCTACCACAACCCTTCAAGAACATCTCACCATAAATATTGTGTAGTACACAATTGCGCATTTTCCTGCTCTCTTTGAAGCTGTCTATCAATGCCCAAAGCTGGGGCTTTGGGGCTTGTTGCACCACAACAATGCTCTGGCACACACAGCGAAAAAATCTTTGGACTTCCTGACCAGTCAATGTGTCCAAACATGGTCATATCCTTCTTATTGACCTTATTTGAGCCCTTGTGACTTCTTGTTTCCCAAGTGCAAAGAAAAACTCAATGGTTGTCAATTGGAGAGCTCCAAAGATTCTGTGGTTGCAAACCAGGACACTTTGGTTGACATTGTTGAAATTTAATCAATGCAACTACTTTGAGTCTGCATTTCTTGGAATATAAATGTTCTAGGAATACTAGGGTTGCTTATTTTGAGAAGCAGTTAAAATTCCCAGCTGCAATCTTCTATAGTGCAGCAGCAGCTATGAACTTTCAGATTGACTCTCATACTCTAATTAGGTAAAGTTGAGGTTTGCATTAGAAATGCTGGAAGACATTGGTATTTTTACTTATGTCCTCTCTGAAAGATGTATGACATGTAATTTGCATTTGTTTCTTTAGGCACTGCTGTACCTGGTGTGTCTCCTGGATGGGATAGTGTCAGGGGATTATGTTGTTCTGTACTTTCACACACTCACAGGAAAACACAATCGCCCTGCTCTTCATTGGATCCGAACTGTTTACAACATCCTCCCCTACAAGTTAGTTGTTCTCTTCTCTTCATCCTTAAACATAATATAAAGTGACTTCATTTTCATTTTTTTATATTTTGGATAATTGTTTTTGACAGGTACAAGAAGAATTTGAAAGGCTTCCACATTGTTCATCCAAGTTTTTGGACAAAAGTCAGTGACCTTCCATCTTTACTATGTAGCATGGGTACCTTAAGGTTGATGTGTCATTTTGTTGTGCATAGATTACATGCTTCTCTTGTGGCTATTAGCCATGCCATGCTGCCTCCTCTCTCAGGTTCTCAACTCACAATCACAAGAGAAAAAACCATATTGTCTCTCATTTTCCCACAAATCTGTGATTTCCTTTTATGCCAATCTGCCTCTTTGAAAGAGGCAGACTTGCAAAAAGAAAAATATATATATAATGAGTAAGTTCTGTTCAAGTTATGATCATGACCAGTGCCTTCACAGAACCTCAATGCAAGTAACGACTCATGGATAAAGTTGTGAGCCACACGTGATTCAAGCATGAAACAGTGCTCACACGCACCTTTAATTCTCTGTATAAATTGTATTAATATATCATCCAACAGCATATATTTTATGTTTGAAAGCAAACTCTTATAGCAACAGGGTGGAGTAAATGGTTGTGTTGATCTAATCAGCAATATGTCATTTTGGTCATTGTGTCTCATCAACTAAAGGTGCTCATTATTTTATGGTGGGATTTTGGGAAAATTCTTAGGACCTGACATTCAATTATCAGTGAGAAAACAGTAAATCCACTTAAATTTTTTTTTAATGAAATGAAGCAAGATTTTATGAAATGGGGACAATGAAATTTAAGAAGTATATGATGAAGCTTTTTCGACATTAAAAATTAAGGAAAAGATAAATAAATAAATAAATTAATTAAATTAATTTTGGGACCCAGCCCAGATTTCACTGCACAAACATGCAACTGGAAATTTGGTAACCTTTACATGATTCAGGCCCTTTATCTGAGTCATCCTCCTTCACATGTGCAGGACACCTATATGAAATTTCCACTTGACTCAAGCAAGTAGCCATGTGTAACTAGTGTGACCTTCATCTTCAACCATCCTGAATTGTTTATCTCTTTCTAGCCTTGCTCTTTGGCTATTTCCACATGATAATACAGGGTGGCCCCAAAAAAAAACAAAGCTGTCATTTTTGGTGAGTTGTCTTATTTATTTGTAGGCTGTCAAATTGATGAAATTTGATAAGCATTTAGGATGACACAATTGGTGTTAGTATGCTGAATTTCAGCTTTCTGGCTGTAAAACTATATAATCTCTAATTACTTTCTCATAACCCACTCCAAAATATGCTGTCGAACATATCATTATGAACTTGAGGTTGGGGTAAACAGGAGGACAGAATTCAAGACCTTCCATCCCTGCATGATGCTACAGAGGAAGTTTAGGAGACACTGCCTCAAAGATTTATCAACTGAGCCATTGAATTTGGCATATCAGACCAGAGGCTTGTGTTCAACGAAATGAAATTGAGCACATTTTCTGTTGAAATGAAACTTCATGAACCAAAGTGCACTCTTTCGTTTTTGGCATTTGTGCATTTTGTTTTCATTCCATTCTTTTGCTTGTTTTTTTCTTCAGTTGTGAGGAATTTTACATTTGAAAGAAAAAAATAAACACCTCCTTTTTTGCCAATCAAAAGTAAGTTAAAAACCATTTTTATACTTTTCAGAATTTTGATATGAAACTCAACACACTAACCATAATCAAGTCCCCCTTTTGGCCCACTAAATTTCATTAGAATCAGCAGCCTATAATCAGTTGACAACTCACTGAATATGATAGCTTGATTTCTTTTGGCCTACCCTGTATATATGAGAGTGGTTCAATACTTAACTGCTCTTTTCATTCCAGAAAATCTATGGTACATCTGATCTCTATCAAACTCTTTCTCAAAGCATTCCCCTCCTACACAGATGTACTTGTCACATCGCTTTGGCAATGCTTGAATGCCAGAGGAATTAGAATGCTTGTGGTTGAGTGCATAGCCACTTCACCACTTTGACTTTGCCCTGAATTTATTCAACCAAGATGATGCAGAATGTCGCCATTGCATACTTGAGCATTTTCATACCAGCATAAAGTGATGAATTCACATTTCAGCAAATCCACATTCAAGGGATTTTCAAGGATTCTTAGCCATCTTGAAATTTCTTGGACAGTAAAATACACTTCTCCGTTCTAGACAGTCTTCCCTAAACTGTGCTTGCAATCTATGAAAAGTATCAGCTGCCTTCACATTCTCTTTCATGTGAAATGTTATACAATGCTGTTTATCCCCAGAGTATACACCATATCAGATCAGAAGAGGATCAGATGCCATATTCTTCACAATTGCACGTGCACAAGGGTTGCTGGTCCTGTCTTAGATCACTTAGAAGATTGGAGCTATCTATCATATTAGGTTTTCAGACTCTTTCTATCCTGTTGATTTTCTAGAATAGGAAATGCGGGTAAGTATAGAACCACCCTCGTATTTGCATCCTCACATCCCCACAGGAGAGGGGGGCAGAGGAATAGAGTGATGCCTTCTTGAGTAAGTATTTGGGGGTTCTTACCCCCTGAAAACACCCTCCCCTTCCTGCTTGGTGTGCCATCCTATGCCATCAACAGTATCAAAATCATCAATGGAAAGCCATTTTTCAATCATAACTTGCCACCAAAATGATACATTCATAGGCCTAGGTTTATATCATTCAGCTAACATGTTAGTATCAAAATTGAAAGAAAGATCAAAGAAAGATCATGCCTGATGTTGAATGAGTGTGCAATGAACCTGATAAGAAAAATTTGGGAGTCATATAGGAGTGCTTCATGGCTTGTGTTTGTGCAGGTGATGACATGGTGGTTCCTCACATGGATGGCACCTGGGATCAAAGGGAAGGTACACAATGTCTCTGGGGTGGAGTACCTCTACTCCATCATGGACCCTGATCAGCTTGACATCCCTGCTTTTATCACTGAATACGATATGACCGTATGAAATTCTTTTTTCTAAGTCTCCTGTTAACTGGATTATGTACAATGTTTAAAATTTGTGTTCTCCCCCTGCAGGTCAATGGATTCCGATACTACCAACCCTGCTGATCTGCATTCCACATATTTGTGCCAATTCAGATTTCTTTCTCACAGTTTTTCTTTCTATGTGCCAATGTAATCTATTGCAACTAGTCCAAAGATCTGCTTCAAGTCATGTGCCTGCGCAAAAAATATGCATGTTATATAGTTATAGATAACAGTGATATGAAAGCACTTTATGGCCTTTTTGTTATGATTGTTCCGAATCTTTAAAATCCATGTTTTCTTGAGGGATTTCCATTATTGCCAAAGCTCACAGTGATGCTTCCCGAGCAGGGAGTGTGGGAACTGGACTTTATGTCAGATTTGAATAAAGGAAAGCCTGTAAATTAACATTATTTCACTCCTCCATGAGTTGCATGGCAGACTGGCAAACCCCTGAATGTTTTTCCTATGTTACGACTTATGATATATTTATCCTTATAGGTGCAGATACATCCTTGCAAAATGACCCAATGGGTATTGAAGCTGTGGAAGTGAGTGTAAATCCAAGAGCTCATTTCAAGGAAATAAAAGAAAACTCTGCACACTTTGCTCCATCGTGAGGGCATAAGTGCCAAAGTGTTTGGCATTTTCGTGTCTTGCCTGGTACACCTTTTATTGTTTGAGAGTACAGGATAGAGAAATTATCTGATGCACTAGCATAGATTGCCATAAGCTCAATGTGGTAGTCTGTTATGCAAAGCTTATACCCTTCTCTACTGACTGCTACAATTTTGTGCTGTAATTTGCACCATTGTTGTGTGCTATGGGACTCAGTAGGGCACAGCTTGCTACCTTCCATATTAAATCGGATACAAATACCATATGGGCAATATGGAATGCATCTAAATTTGGTAGGGCGTTTCTTGAAGTCAGTCAGCAGTGTTCTTAATTTCATCATTACTTGTTCTTTATTTTGACTAAATGATTTGAAGGTGTTCTATACTTTGATGAAGGTGAGTGGGCTGGGTGAGCAGTAATTTGAGGCATGGTTTAGTCATGACTATATGACTGATTTATATGACCTAAAATTGGTCAAATATTACCATAAAATTTGAACTAGAAATAATAAAAAATAAAGTTAACTATATTTTGAATATAGCAAACTTAGCCAAATCCATAAATCATAGAGTAACAGGAGGACTTATAAAATGAGAAGGGGATCACCTGCAGGTATGTCGCAGCAAGATGTGAAAAAACTTTCTTAGGATAAATATGACCTTCCATCAAATGTGACTTGATGGCATGGGCTCATTATACTTTCACTGGTACCAGGTATCCATCCATCATATATGAATTCATGTATAAGGAAGCAAAAAAAATATTGCTGCCCAGCAATTTCCCCTCAAGTGGTGACCATGCATTACTACATAGAATTTAGATACTAGAGATTAAAAATTTGGCCAGGTTTGAAGGGAACTGGAAAGGGGAATAGCTGCAGAAACCATTCACTGTGCATGTGATGCTTGTGAAGTTATTTCACCAGAGTAGAGAGGGACACTTTCCTAGAAATTATTTGATGATTCTTGTCTCCTTCAAGGTCAAGTTAATAGATAAAAAAAATTCTCGCCGTCTCCTTTTACTTTATCTACACTCAAAGTTGATCTGATCTGGTGCTGTTCTCTATTTATGGAATATCCATAAGCAGTATTTTTTTTGCTCCACCCAATATATGAACAATAGACCTTTCAAGATTTAGTAGGGACGTCATGTCCGTAGGCATGTCCGCCTATAATGACGTCCCGGGTCGAGCTGAAGCGTTCCACCGATCGTAAGATAGGCTTACCCCTCTTCAAGATAATTTTTTTTTTGGGAGCGTAGTCGCTTAAAGCTACAATGCTCCCTCTTTTGTTTTGTCCATGAAGGCATGAAGCCATTTCTTAAAGCTGGTCACGGGGCGGGGTAGCCACTATATCGTCTCTCAACGCATTCCACGCGTTCACTCCCCTACGAGTAAAAGAGTTCTGTCGCAACCTGCGCCTCACCTGGGGTTCACGCAGCTTAAGTCGGTTCCCATTCGTTCTGCTGTTAACATGGAACTGGAAAACCTTCCACGAATGATCGAATATCGCATTATCGATTTCCTTAATGATCTTAAATGCCTGGATGAGGTTCCCCTTACCTCCTCTCGAGTGAGTATAATCCATACACTTCTCATATGTTTGTCCCCTAACCTCATTTATCATTCTAGTAGCTCACCTCTGGATCCCCTCGAGCACCGTTAGTTCACTTTTATTTGCTGGCCTCCAAAACTGAACGCAATACTCCAAGTGGGATCTTACCAGCTCCGCATATAACGCAAGAAAAATGCTCGAACGTTTGCTGGCTATAGAACGCCTGACGAGGCCTAGAATCCTGTTACAGTACTTTTAGCTACCGTCATTTGTACGTGCGAGAACTTGAGCTCTTCTATATTAATCCCTAAGTCTTGCTCTCCGTTCGTCTCCTCAAGCTTGTCAACGTCGAACTCATTCAGAGATCTGCCATTGTTACGGCCGATATGAAGAACCGTGCACATGCTTTTGTTAAACCTCATGAGCCATTCCTTATTCCATTCGTCCAAAAGCGGTAAATACTAGCTATTTTGGCGCCCTATGCTTTTTGCATAGGGCGCCAAAATACGTTGGGAGCAGTGGCGTATTTTACGGGGGGCCGAGGGGACAGCCGCCCCCCCCCCCCCCCCTGGCGCCCCCTTGGAGGTAATACGAAGTAATTTCCCCATCTGATATCGCTAGGGTAGGATATGGCGCCCCCGTGCT
>CAJPEV010005609.1:0-14060 GCA_905338385.1 Darwinula stevensoni
TTGGTTGACACAGCTATGTACGAAGCCTATGGCTCAGACTGATAGAGCTCGATGGACCTGGCGCTAAAAGCGTTGGATGGCCAAGCTTATGGCCTAGAATAACATAGCCTGAAGGACTTGGCGCCACATAGGTGCAAGGCCTAGCCGTTGGCCTGAAGTGACAGTATTGTAGGCCTCGCGCGCTGGGGTGACAACCACCACCACCACCACCACAACTCTCGGGCTCTTCGATTAAAGTATATGATAAGATGGCCTGGAAATGCGTAGTCTTGTAGGCCTGGCGCTTTAGGCCGTGGATGGCGTGGCCTATGATCCAGAACGGGATTGCATCGGAGGCCTGCACGTGGGGGTGACAGCCACGGCCACGACCACCACCACCGCAACTTTTGACCTCTTCGAATTAAAGTATTAGATGTACTAAAATATATCTTCGGTCAAAAATACGCTATGAAAAGAATGGACAAAGAAATTTACCTTTGCGCTAAGCATAAACCTCCCAAAAATTTGATATAAAAAAACACCATGAAAAGGTCAATGAATCTCCTACTGATATTTAAATTAAAGAGAAGTAAATTTGTTGCACTCCATCAGTAAGTTTTTGAATCTGAAGATCCCTACCACAAAAGAGGGATTCTGGCTCAAGTACTCGAAATAGTGGTTGCGCGTGTGACTGGGCAATAAAAAGGCACGCATGATGACCTTACTGAGATATGAAAGCATTCCAGATTTCATTGTTCTAGCCCGAACGGGTTAGAAAATACTGAGCCCCAAAAGTTCGGCCTTAGGGGTAAGAGTCACACCAAAGGTCAAACGGCTACCATTCGCCCTAGTGTAACCAGGAAAAAATATTAGCCTCAAATGAAAGCTGAAACTATACTTAATCAGATTTTACAGGGTTTCGCCTTCCATAATTACCTTGCATCTAAACAAATATCAGTTGGAATTTCTTCATTTTCATAACGTGGGAATCACGGTAACAGAATGACCTGTTACCTTAAAATATCAGTGATAATAATTTAAATGTCTAAAATTTAGCTATTCACTTTGAAACTACCGGAAATTTAAGTTGAAATCTGCAATAGTGTGATTTTCTACTCTTGTAACAGCTTTTATTCCATGTTTCAAACAAGATAGAAAGGATGAACATAAGAGGTCTGCCAATTTAGTTCCAGGACTGACTTTTTTGTAAGTCTGTCAATATCACAAAAATTATTTTCATTCCATGGACTGATAGATTAGACTGCTGGGCAGTGTTATGTCAGTCCCCATATAACTAGCATCTTGAATGAGAGTTTGGCTGGCAATTTAACAACTCAGTGCGTAAGGCTTCTGTCATACTCCCAGAGTGAAACAATGCTTCATCACATTTTGTCTCAAATCAGTCAATACAGCTGCAGCGATCCATCATATGTTGCAAAAAGTGTCTTGATAAGTTGTCTTGTCATACACCAAGAATCTTAAATAGTTTTCAAGGCTTTCAGCCAATAGAAATGACATTGAAAATAATGACTGGTTCAGGCATCCCTTGGGTGAATGGTTTGTGATGGTTGGGGCTGAAGTGGATCCTCTTCACCACTCACTAATGGCCTTGAAGGTCATTCAAAATTATTGTAGCATAACAGGAACTGTTCAAGGCACTTCTGCAAAATTTGATGGATTACTGCAGCTGTATTGACTGATTTGAGACAAAATGTGATGTAGCATTGCTTCACTCTGGGAATATGACTGAGGTCTTACGCACTGAGTTGTTAAATTGCCAGCCAAACTCTAATTCAAGATGCTAGTTAGATGGGGACTTACATAACACTGCCCAGCAGTCTAATCAATCAGTCCATGGAATGAAAATAATTATTGTGATATTGACAGACTTACAAAAAAAAAACCAGTCTTGGAACTTTATTGCCAGACCTCGTATACCAAATGAAGGACCATCAAGGACATATCTGGGTATGCATGATTGATTCCGTTACTTTGAAAGCAACTATTTTCGTTATATTTCACTTTTAAGAAAACCATTGAACCTAACTTACCAAAAACACCAAAAATATTAAAATACAAAAGATGTCAAAAAACAATTTTATTTTAAAAACCAAGTTTCAGTTTTCCATATCACTCCATTTGACTGAACACCCTTTTTTGCGAAACGTCCGACCAACGGATATTCGCGCCCAGGACATGTACCTCCTAAGTCAGAATTGAATCCCAATAACTGCTTATGTAAAAAGTTTAAGGTTTCTATGATAACTACTACATATATTGAATTAGTATCAGTCACTCATTCACTCATTCGCTCACTCACCATCATCTATTTAAAGAGCGGTAGAAATATCAGCCCCTCTACCGCCAGTCGAAATAAGCAGACTTTGACCAAAAAACCTACTCTTAATTTCTTACATTCATATATACATTCGTACATACATTTTCGATACCTCTCTACCAAGCGCAATGGAGTCGTGGTTTGAGCACGCCCTAGAGCGTCCTACAATGACCTCGATCCTGGGCAACAGATTCAAGCTCATTTGGTAGGATGCCGTGCCCCCCCTGGGACAAAGACTATGGACGTAATCATTCCACTTAGTACGAGATCTACCGATGGATCTTTAGCCGGTGATCTTGGCCTGGAAGACTTCTTTTGCGAGTTTCTTAGGGGGCATGCGGAAGACATGTCCAACCTACTTGACCTGCAAACTGGGCTTCCAATTATTTTGTCGATTTCCTAAATGGAAGAGAAAACTAGGGATACGATTGCATATTTATAACTTTTTAAACAGTCTGGAAAAACATTAAATATTCATCCAACCACGTATTATGTTAACGTTGGTCTTTGCTGAATAGCATTAGACCTTGTTCCGAGTTACCCAATGCTTATCTTCTCCGACTCATGTTATTCAAAAGTATCGTAATGTGGATCTCCTACTACTGGCTGCACTATGAGATCATTTCCGGAAATATGTAGAAGCATGTCACCTTCTCTAAATGCATATTGATTGCTTCATGCGCTGGCATCAGCAAGTCGATTACATTATGTGCAAGAGTAACCACCCCTATAGATGGAACCTGTTTCAGCAAGGGAAACATGAGGATAAGCAAAAATGGTGAGACAAGTTAGATATGTCTCTATCCCATTTGTCTGCGTAACCAGACGCTTCAAATTGCGTTATCATTTCAAGTTGTAAGATTTTATACTAAGATTCACGAGCTTGAGTTTTTATAATTACTAATTCTCAGGAAGGGAACTTTTAGAATTGAGAAATTTGCTGCAGATTAGGAGAGTAAAGCATTGGCGATTTACGATGGGCACTCCAAAAGTTCTTGCAATATTGCCTGATCCTTAAACAATTTTGTGGTATTTTTTTTCAGGGATTTAATAAGATTCTGTGATTTTTTGAAAATGTTTTGCCATTTTTGCGACGTGTAGCATGAGGCCAAAAAAGTTCAACCTCCAGGCTGACCTTGACTCATAGAGATCTGTAAATGGTGATTTGGCATCGTTTCCAAAGGCCATCCATTCCATCGTTTCCACCTGTGAAACATTTTTATAAATATTTGAAATGGTTCTCGGGGGATCTTGTCGCCACAACACCAAAATTTCACTTTCTCTTATCGAATTTGTGCAGCATTTCTTGACAGAATTGGATTCGAGCCATTTTTCCTCCTTGGGTATGGAATGGGAGACCCAACAAGATCAAAAAGAGTAAGGCCAAACCGAGGAAGGTTTCGTACAAATATAAGAAGGCTAATTTCGAGAGACTACGTGAATGCGTCTCAGGCATCGACTGGGAGTCGCGGCTCCGTGGGCAGACGGTAGAGGAGCAGTGGGGGGCGTTCAAGACGTTATTGCAGGGCTTTATGGAGGAATGCATCCCCAAGAAATCCATGAAATCGGGCAGGCAACCGGTCTGGTTTACGGGTAAAATCAAAGCTCTCATCAGGGATAAAAAGCGGAAATGGGATGCGTACAAGCGGACGGGAGATAGCACGGACTATGAGGAATATAGGAGGATCACGCGGANAAACTCCCATTACAAGTGGAAAGCATTAGTGCGTATGGTATGTGTCTAATTGGCGTTAGACCAGTCTCAGTTGTCATTAGGCAGATCTGTGACTCTAACGTTAAGCTTGGCTTCTAACATATGTTCTAGGCTAGGCCTAATCTTATGGCAGGTCTAACTTGCTAACTTGAGTCCTGCTTGTTTTCTAAGCTGTTGTGTAAGCAAGTTTTGTTTAAGGTAAATGATCAATGCTGGGCGACCAAGACCAATGCAAAAGCAGCCCTCTCACATCACATATTCACCACTTACTTCAGTCTCTTATGTCACTTAAATCCCAAATTATAAAGTTCTAAGCAGTGATCCTATGGTCTCTGTGTTGCCTTCTGCCCAGTACTTATGCTCTGGAACCAATAGCCATGCCATTTTATACTAATCCACCTACTTCCACATTCTCATGTGACAAGACTCAGCCACTCAGGCTGACATTTCCCACAGCTCCTTGTTGTTTTCATATACTTGAAATTATTTAACTCTCCTGACTCCTGACTCATGAAAATTTCTCCACCCTAATATTTTCATGCATACATTTTTTTGAGGCAGACTCTCCAATCCCAAGGATCCCTTCTATGACATCAATTGTCGCACTTCCGTTTTTCGATCATGATTTTCACCTCAGCCGCATTTTATTCGTCTTTACTGAAATTGGATGACCTTCATAGGGCTCGTCTCCAAACTAAATCCTATTTATCCTTATTCCGTTTTCCATTACCACTGATTTATTGTAAATGGGCCAAAATTCTCAGTTTACATCTTACATTTTGACCAGATTAAAATAATTTTTTATTATTTTATTATTTTGTTTTAAGTGGTTTTCGTGGTAAAATAAGTGGTCCATTTTATCAGTGTTACAGTCAATAACACGAGGTCTGATCAAAAAGTATCCTGCCACATTTTTTTTTCTTTTCAACAAGAAAACGCTTGAGGCAGGGGAGTAGGGTGTGTGTGACCTTGAACCTCCGTGCGCATTACTTGAATTATTAATCGTCGCTCGGTCTGCTCAGTTACCTTCAATAAAACAAAATCTATAGTTGTGCGTTTTCTGCGCGTCGCATTGACGATGACTGAGAAAACTGAGCAGCGCATCTGCATCAAGTTTTGCCAGAAACTTGGGCACTCGTGTTAAGAAACATACGGTAAACATATGATTCAGAAGGCTTTTGGGAATGAGGCAATGGGCCATACGCAAATTAAGGAATGTTTTAGGCGGTTCAAAGAAGGACGGACGTCAGTGGAGAGTGATGAACTCTCAGGGAGGTCATCCACGAGCTGGAACCAACAAATGATCGACAAAGTGCGTGCTGCCGTTCGAGAAAACCGGAGGATAACAATTAGAGAGCTGTCCGATGAGTTGTGGATTTCGTTTGGTTCGGTACAGTCCATTCTGACAGAAGATTTGGCTATGAAACGCGTCTCAGCAAAATTTGTCCCAAAACTGCTGACAGTCGAGCAGAAGGAAGCTCGCCGTGCGGTAGCCAGAGATTTGCTGCAGTGTGTTGAACAAGACGCAAACTTCATAAAACAACAATTACCGGTGATGAATCGTGGGTCTTCGGTTACGATCCGGAAACCAAAGCCCAGTCATCACAATGGAAGACTCCTCAATCACCGAGGCCAAAGAAGGCTCGCCAAGTTCGAAACAAAGTCAAAGTGATGTTGACTGTTTTCTTCGATCACAAAGGCGTCGTTCACCATGAATACGCACCAGATGGCCAAACTGTAAACGAGGAGTTCGAAGTTCTCCGGCGGCTGCGTGATGCGGTGCGGCGCAAGCGACCTGCGTTGTGGGAGAGGGGAGACAGGCAGCTGCACCATGACAACGCCCCCGCCCACTCGTCACATCTTGTCCGGAACTTCTTGGCCAAACATCGAATCCCGCAAGTTCTGCAGCCCCCCTATTCATAGGACATGGCTCCGTGTGACTTTTTCCTTCTCCCAAAGTTGAAAATGCCATCGAAGGGGAAGCGGTTTGAAGACACAGAGGAGATAAAACGTAATGCGACGAAGCAGCTGTTGGGTATTCCACAGAGCGAGTTCCAAAAGTGCTTTGAACAATGGAAGGACCGCTGGAACAAGTGTGTGGTGTCAGAAGGGGTCTACTTTGAAGGGAATCAGGACCGCAACACCGTAGTTTAGAGAGTTTTTTTTCCCGGCCATTGGTCGGATAATTTTTAATCAGACCACCTATTTCAGGGGAAATACATAAATTCCCTAATAAGTCTTGAAACGAAGTTCCCAATATGAATTGGGAATCTCTTGTATGATATTACTGTGACTTGAATAAGATTAGTATGTTTACCAGTTTCAGGCAAATTAGTTATCCTTTAATAGAAAAATACGTTTATATTCCTTTGAATGTATTTCCAAGTATCTTCATCTACAGTAAACTCACTACTTTCTCTGGTTTGTTCTCCGTCAGAAAAGGGACAATGTGAAAGGTAATCAGATACATTAAAAAAATATAGTGGGCATATCCTGGGTGACCACTATTCAATGTCTTAGATGTTATGAGAAACCACATGAAATGAATTTCACTCCTTCAAAGGTAAACTCTTATGAAATGGATAATGATACATAGCCTACCTCAGGGAGACGTTCCCCTCTGTAGTCAGGACTTGTGTAGTCTACTTCCATTTCTGACTGGACCTGTGGGATTGGAGGAAATTGATACCGGTTAAAAATTGGGTTAGGCCTATAGGGACTGGGCACGAATGAGAAAGGCATGGTCCTGTTGCTGTGGAACAGACACTAATTTTAAGTTAATTTTTGGAACATTCCTTTAATTCCGAAACCATGTCTTAAATCATCATAGGCTATTGAAAACAAATAATTTAAAAGTGGAAGACAAGAAAGGATACATTTGAGATTGCATTGGAGGCGTCGTCTAGAAGCCAGTAACTTCCATGTTTACCCAAACTGAACATTCTCTTGAGATAGAATGGTTAAAACACCCGAACAATGAAAGTTAATTGGACACACCTGACATTTATTTTTAACCATGGTTAAAATGAGGTTTCTTTTATTATCAAATTTGCAGATGGGCTTATTGCGATTTTTGATATGTCAAGGAAATGCTATGATAATAAACTCTTAACGGAGTCCTCAGCTTCCTTGAAATTAGGTTCTTTAAAAGTTTCCCTCTAACACAAAATACCTCTTGCTTTCATTCCCCAGAACTTAATTCAGGGCTGAATCGTTTTACTATCACGCGGCAGCTTGCCAACTGAACCTTGAAATATATTAAATAACAATTACCTTTGGATACGCTTCATTCGAAGAGCTTGGGCCTGGATACAGTTGGTTCTTGCGGCTGGAAGAGAAATACCAATCGACTCAAATTGAGAAAGAAGTATGCTATAGACACGAGGAGGAATATTGCATTCTCTTTTTGAATAAATTAGTTTCACTGCCATCCCAGAAGCATATTATGCCCGAATATATGCTATATTTCAGCTCTACATTGCGAAGTGTGAAATATATGCTTCCTTTTTTTCTAAAGCTTTGTCTGCAGGTTCGTGAGCAACGGTTTTTCGAGGGAAAAAAAAGAAATTGCAATTTGACTCTTCGCCAAGAAACTGTAGGCTTTCTCTACTTGAAAGCGAATTGCTGGAAGGTTTCCTTCTATCACGTATTTTAACAATGGACGAATGAGGTAGATCCCACTTATTTCTGAGATGAAACCACTGATGGCGAATATTAACGACGCCTGCAAGAAACGGAGCCTCAGCGTGAGTGGACCAATTTTGCCTGTAGTTCGTCTATGGAAATTTCATATTGTACCAGGACAACGCATTACTGCACACTGCCATAGTTGGGGAGAGTTCTTGGCTGAAAGAATTGTTTAGCTGCAATGGCTGATGATGAGCCCCCAATAAAATTTTTCCAGTCTTGATATTTCACTTTTAACCAACTCTATCTTACCTCGACCTTGTTTCTAATCCATTCCATGATTGATGAAGTGTATAGGATGATATTTGTATAACACAATAAATAATCTTATGAAATCAGAGCTATTACTAATTCATCAATATATCCTCCAGTTCTCGCTCTGATTGAGCTCTGGCTGTTTAGCAAGCTCAAGGATTCATTGAGAGGAAATACATATCCTTCGAGAGAATTCCTAGGCTCTATAGTCTAAAATTGGCTTTTTAACATTGACTGAAAGATAACTTACCACTTGCTGTAAATATTTGTTAAAGCCATTGCAACTGCTAGTAAAGAGAATGAGACTATGGTCAGAAGAGGGAGAAGTGGCTTTGCGAAACACATTATTCTTTGAGTTACATCATAACGTTAGGGTTTTTTTTTACTACTACTCGCATGTCAGCAAGTCCAAGGAAAATTCATTTTTCTCTTAGTGCATTAAAAACTGGTGTTCAATTGAATTTCTCCAGGAGTTCCATCAGGAATATCTAATGACTAGCGATAGTGGCGCCTTCGGCGCTCCATTACCTCGGATAGTGATTAAATCATTTATTCTTTGGAAATTCCAAACACGTATTTAAAGTACGTCCCCATTGAAATACGTGACATATGACACGTATTTAAAGTACGTCACCATTGAAATACGTGACATATGGGGACGAAAGTCTTCATTTTTATCAAAATCATTCCTTTATTATTTCTGGTGCGCCTAACTTGAAATATTTTCATTTGTCCCTTTTGTAAGGGTGAAGAATATATTTTGCAATACTTCCCTCCTATAATCTCCGCTAATGGAGCATATTTCAAAAGTAGGATTTTTCCTGTATTCAGCCATCAAATAGGTACTTCTGAGGGAATTTTAAATTTTCTGTCCCTGCTTCATTGGATCAAAAAATAGTTCAGTAAAATGGGACTTGAAAAAAAGTTCATTGATGGGCTTTAACAATTTCTTCCCTTCTGAAATGTAAATTCAGAGAACTCCACGTCACCTAGTTTCAGCCTTATACGTTTCCCCTTTTTACTGGCGGTAAAAGAATATATTTAGAAAAGGACTTTGGAAAAGCTGTGCTCTGATGAGACGCACAGTGAAAGTTCAAATTTTCCGTAAATCAACATCAAGGCCGTTATGCGTGCGCCAGCTGCTACTTTTTTATTTCTGCCCGATTCGCTAGGATATTAAAGTTTATTTGAAAACATAACGTCCTCAAGAAATATACCCCCCCAAAAAACCAATATATGGGAAATTTGACATTTTTCTCAGATCAGTGCATCAGCAGTCACGTTCTTGCCAGGTTTCAGCTTTCCATGTGTCTCCGTTTGATTGTTGCAAAGGGAACTATTGGAAAATATGTTTTGCGAAAGGGTGTGCCCGTATGGCATGTATCACCAAAATATACTTTTTCCTGAACGCAGCATGTGAATAGCGACTTCTATCAGTCAGTCAGCTACCCACGATCCTCTATACATAATAAAAGTAGAATACTTTCTTTACTCAGCTATCAGGTTTTCCTTTGACAAGTTTAAACTTTCTAGCGCCCTATGTTTTTCTGGCTCGAGAAAATACAATATATGTGCCCTCAGGCGTTTTAACCAATAAATACTTATTTATTATTACAAAAATCAATGCTCTGAGAACCACATGCCCACAAAGTTTCGAGCTTATACGTTTACCCTTTTCGTTGGTGAAAAAACATGCTTAGAAAAGCCAACACACTCAAAAGCTATGCCATGAGGGGATGCATCATGAAAGCTGAATAATCCCTGAACTCAATAATATTATGTCACTCATGCGGGTGCCAAGTTTCACCTTTCCATTTCTGTCCAATTCGCCAATACAATTTCTTTTTCTAAACATCGCTCCTTGAAAAAATACCCCAGGGGATGTATTGCGACGTAACGTTTTCCTTTAACCCCTTGTCTCGGTAGTCACATTTATGCAAAGTTTCAGCTTTCCATGTTCAACAGTTTAACTAAGGCAAAAACATATTTGAAGGCATCTCCCTTTGAAATTTGTGCCCCCTGGGCATTTTCTTCCGAAGTCTGAATTTTTCTGCACGCAGTGTCCCAATAGGTAGTGATGTACCAAGTTTCATATGTCCACACCAACTCAATACGCCAGGGAAAAAATAAAAATTATGTGAAAACGTCGGCCCTAAAAACATTCTCCCACAGGGCATGGATCTTAAATTTCTCATTTTTCCTGAACTCATCATCTCGGTAGGCATCTCCATGGCACGTTTCAGCTTTCCCTGTCTCCCCGTTTCACTAAAGCAACAGTATTGCTATGAAGGGGGATTGAGTAACGCGACTTGGAAGGCTTAAGAGGCCGAAAGAAAGTCAAGAAACTGCCGGGAATTGAACCCATGCCTCCTGATTGTCGGTCAGGTGTGCTACCACTACACCACCGAACCCAAGACATTCAACCAACCCTCTCGATGCCATCCTAATCAGTCACAATATATATCTTTAAAAACTTCTCCCCCCAAAATATATACCCCAAGGGCATGTACCTCCAATGTCGGATATTTTTCTGAACTCTGCATCCCTAAAGGTGCATGTGTGCCAATTTTCAGATTTCTAACTTCTCTGGAACATGGTTAGAATTAGCGTCAGTCAGTCAGGCAGTCAGTCACGATCGTCTATATATATGAGATTGTAAAGTGAAAGGTTTCGATTGGCCGGACCGACCATAATCTTGATACTAGGTGCGTAAACTAACGATGATGGGTCACAACTGCTACAGCATGAAAGAAATTAGGCTGCATATAGTACAAAAGCTCCTTACTCCTAATCAGTGGGGGAAAATTCCCGAACAAAAAACATTTGGGCCTCGAAGTGTCAATTATCAATTTTTGGTGGCCATGGCCATATGGTGGCCATATACTGTGTATATTAATCTACCGCATCGTACAACTTTTACTGTTCCAAGAGAATCCTCCAGTTAAGTGTCTTCAGAGAAATACAATATGGGAGTGGCACTGCGAACCCTACCTGAGCATGAACCTTTGCTTAATTGGTCCATATGCATGGTAGCGAAAGGAAGGAGGGTCCATCTTGATCTAATGTGGATGGCTCGAGAGGGAAGTATTCCGTCGGGGTAAAAATGGGACAGGAATGGAGCAAAATGCACTTTGTTCAGCAAGATCGGATTGTAATAACTATCTCCCATTCTTTCAGTGTTATTCTATTAATTATCGAAAGTGAAAGGAGTAGAGAATAACTTTCAAAGAGGATCTGCACGAGGACTTATTCATAGTTTCGTTTACAGGGACAGAAAAACAAGCATTGACATTCTTTTTTTTCAACTCACGTTTGTGAAGCTTCATTATCAGTACCATCACCTACACCCAAGGGCGAGACAATTATGCTCATGCGGGATTTCTTCGAAGGTGGAGGACCTTCCTGTTCATCATGCCTCTTATCCAGATCTGTAATGAATGAATGCACAGGAATTGTTATGTCCTGCCAAAGGGAACTGCACACATGAACACATTTTTGGGTTCGGGCTATCTTATATGCCTCAGATATCAAATAGGTGACGATGCTCATACATGCATTCTATAGGCGATATCTTGTAGTATTGAATCAATGATACCATTTTGACGACACTTGAGCCGTGTGCCATGGACAGAGCTGTCATAACCGGAAATTACATGTTTTGGTTGTTGATCCATAAAACTGCCATAACGATTGGTAATTAAAAGTCTAATCTACATGAAATTACGTAGGCGTATTTAGATAAAGGTGTCGCGACATGAAAATCTCGTCAATGAAACCCTGGATTACGGTGGGGCCATGGCAAATGAGTCTCAGTGAGAGTTTCGAAGGCACGTCCTAAAACACTAAATGAGATTTACGTCTCGTCCGCCTTTACTCCACTGCAATGTAGGAATTACCCATTTGAGAGGAAACTTCAGCTGGCACTGTGTGAAAGTGGGTACTTTAGGAGGGCAGTCACATGATTAATTTCTATGAATGGAAGGTGTCGCATAGCCAACATGTGAGGTTTGACTACCCTGGAAAGCGGATCTTGAATACTCTGGAGCGTCGACTTAAACCTCCCTCTTCTGAAGCGATGCCATCGCATGGATTTGAGGCGCTCGCATGAGGAGTATCGTCCACAATGTTTCATACCTGAACTATTAAAAGATTGGAAGTGATTTAGAGAGCAAGTGGGTATTGGGAGAGACAGTTCCCACTTTAGTTCACGCATTGAGTATCCTCGATGCGAGATAAATGATAGTTATTCCAAACCAAAGCACAAAATTTCGCAACCATGTACGTAATGGGTGCCATCATGGTAACGCCGACTTTACATACTGAAAGTTTTAAGGAAGGAACTACGATTGACGATGCGAAACCGCGAAAAACGGAAATTTTAAGCGAAAAGCGAGGAGGAGAGAGCATTTTTTTTTTCGAAATATAATCTCCACGAAACCAAAACAGAATACTACTACTAGCAGTAGTAGTATTCACCGGAAGGTGGCTTTTGTGTTGGGCATGTTACAAAAATAACCTGGTTGGCCTATCTGCAACCAAATAATGTGGATGCAAATGGATAATGCAATGAACAGAGGATTGTCAAGAATAAGTTATGCTCATAATAGACTATTCAAATTTCTACATACTATACGGTCAGCGTAATGGCCGCAGGCCGCTAGTAAGATTTAATTTGAGACTCCAGGACCTTTATTACGAGATTATATATTACAATTTCATCAAGTGTGAACCTTGCCTCCAAGCTTCACCTATAACTCTTTGAAAATAGGTGTTGGCATGTTTCAAGATGCTGGCAAGTGTTATCCTTATCATGTTTTCTCCAATGAAACTTCCGGAGCCTGAAACCCATCATGGGAAAATCTGATAAACTGTTGTTACTGAATGGAATTGGAAATACGACTGTCTCCATTGCAGTCTTGAGTTTCTCCGGAAAATAAAGGGCTGAAGTATCCATTTTGTGGCACTTTTTTAGCGGGTGTTTATCACGTTAGCAGTCTCCTTTTTCTTTCCTCGCGACATTTTGAACGAGCAATCATATAATTTAATTAAAGAACTTTAGTTGTGGAGCAAGGCACATGTATTGAATAGTACCTTTTAAAATGAAAATGCTCAAATGATTTCGCCCGCAGTTGTATATAGTCGAGAACTTTTGGGCCACCAACGAAATGTGTTAATCGATTTCTGAAAATTTAGTTGATATTTATGATTCGAGACGTCGTTAGACGTGGACGGGTTGGGACTACCTAGTGCTTTGAATGAGTGACCAATCATAGGAGTGAAAGAATGAAGAATGACCGGATGCTAGAAATAAATCTCTTAAGGCAGAATGACTTGACGAGGTGTATTGATTAATTTTCCTAAACAGCCCGATTTCCGGATCCATCGTCTGAAATCATGTGGAGTAGCTTGAAGCGGGGTGCTGGAAGAACTATATTCGCCCTCAGCCTGGGGATTCGTTGATATTTTCCACTCATCGAGTCCTGCCTGACAATTTATAACTTTCCTTAGACGCAATATTTAAGAATTGAGATTACCCTACACACATGCGCAAAATACCTGCTCCTACCTTTCAGAAGTCAATAATAGACGAGAAAAACTAGTAGGCATCGTGTTTTCCTGGAAATATTGAATCTAAAAACTGCTTCTGGACCATTTGTTCCAACTACAGATCAATATGAGGCTGTTCGAGCCGCGCGGAGAGCTATGCGCGTATGCGTCGAACAACCAACTCCTACTCGAACTGCGTTGGCCGCGGCGCCCAATGTCATTTCGGTCGTTCCGCAAGATCGCGGCCCTATGAATGTGTAATGCTCCTTTGAGCACTGCCCGGCTGTTCATTTCAATGCGGTCCATGGCAAGTTTCGGCGCATTTGTCATGACCATGGTAAGATGTTCAAACTCTTTGGATTTTCTGGTGGAGTTCAGAACAATATCTATTGGGGTAGTACAAACGCTCCCATTTCTCGGAAGTTCATCAGGCAATACAACAGCGCAAATGCATTTGATTTCCTTATGGTGGAACGATTGTTGAAATTTACTACAACGGTCCCTATAGTTTCAAAATATCCGACGAGGGCTATTATTTGC
>CAJPEV010005610.1:0-14058 GCA_905338385.1 Darwinula stevensoni
CTACAAGAAGCCTGTGCGCTGTACGGTGCTGCCATCTCGTTCATGCATAAACAAAGAGTACCCGCGTATTTTAAGCTCAAACGCATGTTTCTTTCTGCACCCGGTCCCCAGAAAAAAATTAGGAGACCTTAGAACTTGAACGCACCTCGTATATGCATGAGTTGACGCTAGCGTGTCACGGGATATAAGCCCGTAAATATACCTTTTCAATTTTAGACGCTTAGACGTAAACCCGTACAATTACAGGCTCTCTTGTAACTCCAAAGGAGACTTCTACCAGTTATTGACTATCGTTTTGTCCTACTCTGGGGCAGTGTGGTGTCCACTTCGGCATCTAGGCATTGTGTTGACTTCTTGCATACTCCCAGGTCTCACATCTAAATAATCATAGCGTCGTTAATTGGGAGGCGAGTGCTGAGGGATGGTGAAATTAGTGAAATTCTATTGCCAGATGAACATGGTTTGGATGAAAATGCTAGCAGTGGTGATGTAAGTAATGTGGGAAATGAGGTTGAGTCCTAACATCAACCAAGAGTAAATGATGATAAGCCTTGTATTGGTGCGGCAGAATCTACAGTTACCTCAGCGAAGAGAACAGGCAGAGTATGACCATCAGAGTTTGAGTGGGAAAATTCTAGTACTGTACTTCTTGGGTTTCACAACTGAGATTGTGGAATTCCAACTTAGAGTGATATTTTAGAATATCTGATGATGTTTCATATTTTCAAAGAAATTTTGGACGAAAACATTGCCAGAGGGATTGCTGTTGAAACAAATAGGTACTATTCACAAACTATAAGAGAAAGTAAGGGTAGCGAGCACTCAAAGCTCCACAACTGGACAGATACAACGTTTTCTAAAATTAACACGTTTCTCATAGTGATAGAACACCTGAGATGTGTAAAAGAATACAAGAACCCTAAAATACAATTTAGGTGGGATCAAGCTGTAGAAGTAAAAAATGTTTGTTTTTTTTACTCCTCAGTGCCGCACACTTCAGTAAAATCTCACTCCTAGGGAGAAAGCGAGGGTTTAAAACCACCACTCAAATGGTTAAATGTGGCCGTTAAACGACTCAAGATTTCCCACGATCTGGTGGACCAAGCACCTTTTTTATGGAAAAAATAACTTTGCAGTTGTCGCTTAATTTAGCATGTACAAGAGACGAGTCACGCACCAGGAGCTTCTTCTCGCAGTTGGAATCTCATCTGGTTTCACGAGTGCCTTTTTGATTAATAATCTGCTGCTGGGAAAGGTTTGTGCACGTTGGGTGCCACGACTGTTGAAAGAGGAATCGAAAGTGCAATGGGTACAGATGAGTGCGGAATTGCTCCTCCTCCACAACAATAATTCAGATACTTTCTTCTTCCAGAGGCCTTGTTACTGGCGATGAAACGTAGTTTCACTTCCAAGAACATGAGATGAAACAATAATGGAAGCAGTGGATGCATGTTGACAGTCCACCCAAAATAGGCAAAAACATCGCCATCAGAAAGTAAACGAATGGCGACAGCCTCTTGGGACATCTGGCACCAAGCGATTACTGGCTCTTCGGTGCCATGAAGAAACCCCTCAGTGGACAAAGGTAATCAAATATGCAGGCACTTGGCTTGGCGGAGTACCTATGGTTTTGGTCCACTCCAGAAACATGGTTCAAAGTGGGATGAAACAAATTTCCATAACTGGGCGCAAGTGTTTCTCAAATCAAATCAAATCAAACTTTATTGCCCGTTTGCTGGTTATGCTTTCGGCTGCAAGGTGGGATTCAGAGAAAAGTACATCTCATACTACTAATAGTAGACAATAGCAAAGAAATTTCATACTTAAAACACATTTTCAGAAGTATTGATTGACATTTACCCGAACAAGGATTCGGCAAGGCATGCAAACTACAAAATTGAGTCTATAGACTTCGTAATTCCATATTTCAATATTCCATGGGGCATAAGATGCAAAGAGGGTACATAAAATATAAAAAATATAATAAAAGTGGGGTATTCAGAAAGAGGGATCGAGAATTCCGACCATCGCCAGTTATATCGCCTCGATGTTAACGCAAGTAGTGTGCCTCTTCCATAGTGCGGCTTTCAGGTATAAATTGATTTCCTCTAGACACCAATACTTTTTCACCGAAATTTGTGCTATCAGTCAATCCAAGCGGAAATGTCAAGAACAGGCGGCGGGCCGGATGAACCACCTCCGCGGGCCGTATGTTTGACACCCCTGCTCTATGAGGACCTCTACGACCTCGATATCTACCACCTAAAAGTGCACTATCCAAAACCACAAGTCAACATCTATCATGGCGAGATCTATCACACTTATTCCACTGCTACCCATATATGTGAAATGGGCAGAATCGCAGCCAAACCTGCTATTAACTATTAGACCTCTTGATATTCCCAGGAAAGCTTGTAGTTTCCTCACTTCTGAAGATATTACTTCATCAGCTGATTCCCTGCAACCATATTCTGTGGCATCCTTTTCATGCACCCACCATTCCTCTGTTAGAGTTCCCACACGAACGTTATGATCTCCCATTAACATCCATTTTGCGTTTCTGTGCTCCCCTAGAAGAGAGAGTAGATCCTCTCCCAGTTTTCCGAAAGAAACCGCGGTCTTCCATGGGGGATTCCCGATGCGATAGCAGATGACTATTATCATCGAATCTTTCCTGCCTTGCAAAAGAATCCATACCACAGTATCTAAACCGGAAGGTGACTCCAGTATCTTAAGTTTGCGAAACCTTTCCTCACCCCGACCAGGATTCCTCCCATGGCTCGTCCGGATTTCTTCATGCGTTTCGCCGGTGCACTGAAAAGCCTATAGTTACCCAAGGTTAATTCCTAATGGTCCAGGACCCATGTTTCTACCAGGCCAAATACGTTCATCCTGTTCAAGTACGCGCGAACATCAGGCAGAGACCATTTTTCTTCTAAACCTTGTACATTCCAAAAGAGATACTTATGACATCTTAACCTAGTTTGATGTAGCAAGCCTCCCAGGTCCCTCTCCATTTTCGGTCACCTTGCCCCTCCTTTCCCTCTCTGGCTCATCGGCAAAAAACAGTACTGAGGTAAATCTTTCTTCTTGGTGGTCCGATGCAGTTTTTCAGGGGCCTTTGCTCGAGATCTGGTGTCACTACCTTCCCGTCTTCCACTTCCTGGTGAGGGGTTGCTTACTTCCATCAAGCTCTCTTCTTCTTCGGACTCTACTCCGTCTTCCAGGTTTTCCTTTCTAGAGGTTTTTGAGGTTCAGTCAGTTGGAAGCGGGAGCACCAGGTTGTGGGATCCTCTTGGTCTTGCCCCTGCTCTGGGTCTGGAATCTCCTCAACGATTTCCTTCTCCTCCCCTTTCTCCAGCCTTTGCCAAGCTTGACCCGATTGTTCTCCAATGTCCCAGGGGTGCCCACCATCTACCGTGATAGGTCGCTGCGATTCTTCGTCCCATTTATACTTAGTTGATTCTACCATCAGAAGGTCTCGATGCATGGACACTGTCTTGCACAATTCTTTTGCTTCCTTAAAAAAGGGCGACAAGAGTCACCTTGCCCGCCTAATATCCGGGTGTAAGTTTGGTGACAACCGGGTACCCTTGGGGATGTGGGGCTTCACTGCTTGTATAAAGTCTAGTTTCAATTGTGTGGATGCAAAGGAGATCATCACTGGAGGCGGGTTAGGTAGCAGCTCGTAATATTTGAACTGCTGTCACCCCTAGATCTAGAAGGCCAAACCATCCTCCTCTTTTTCCACCCGGATGCGTTCCCATTGGCTCCCCCTTCTTTTAGTGATGCCAGGGAAGCCACCTTCTGCTGTAGCTGATCACGTGTCTCTCCTGTTGTCTCCCTTAGTCCTCGGATGATTAGATTCTTGGCTCGTTCTCTTTCCTGAACAAGTAGCAGTCTTCTCTGCAGTGAGCGTTCTTGTGAGGCTTCTCCCTTGAGCGTCTTGACTTCTTCTAATATCTCAACTCTTTCCTGTAGAGCTGGAATCACACTTTGGATTTCACATACTGTACAGTCTCTTCAATGGTCTGCAACCTACCAAGTTCCTTGAGCTGTTTAGCAATATCATCTAACCACTGTTGAGGAACATTTGGTCCTGGGTTGGGTTCAATGTCCCCTGACTGCATGAGAGATGACAGGGTTATCCTCAGAATATCCTCCTGTATCTCAATGTAGTTCGACCTTGGTGTGCAGAGCGTGAGGTGCCTTGGTTCCCATTCTTCCTCACCGAGGGACCTCCCTCTTGGGAACGAAGTCAAGCATACAGAGAGAAGAGAGGCAATTATAGGCCCTACACAATAATCGAGAGCCATACCGGTCTTAGCAGCCCGTGTTCTTCCAGGAATATGGTCTGCTCGCCTTAAGTACGTTGTTCTTTAGGATGTCCTTTCTTCCTTGCTGAAGTGAAACGATAGTCCTTAGGCAGAGGCCTGGGCATATCTGTCCCGATCCCACGAGATCTTGTCGGACTCTGCTGAAACTGGCCTATGACCACTCTCCATTGGATCATGGATATGCCCATTGTCCTAGTACAACACTCCTCGATGGTTCACGCAAGTTAAGATGTTGAAGACAGCAGAAATAAACTTTTTTATGAGGCGCGGAGGAACTTAGTTGCTTCTCAACGAACTGCTTATTTTTCCTGCGCTCAGCATCTACCATTCTGCATTTCAAGAGTTTGAACTAGACCTCATACTTGTTCCCTTTATGGCGTCCAACGAGCGGTCGCACAAACCGGCTTCATGACCACTCACCCTACACTCCCAAAGAGCCACCAGCTCGAGACTAGTAGTTTGCTGACGGCGCATCCTCTAGAACCCTCTCCGACCCAGTCGAGTGGATGTCGACCCCGATCTCAAGCAGCAGACTGGTAGGCCGAAGAAGCAGCGTCTTCACGGCTCTCTCGCCGGAGGTGGGCCGCCTTCTGCAGAGGATCGGGGAGGCGGTGAAGTCGCCATGCCGTCCGACGGTTTAACGAATAGTTTCTGCATATTTAAATGTAAAAATATATATATGTGAACAAGAAACGGACTCGATGCCCTTTTTCCCGTGCAAAATACCAACGGAGAACTAGAATTGCCACTCACCCGTTTTTACTGTGCTTAAAATGATGGAATTATCCGATATAACCTTGAGACGCTGGCCCCGACATCCGCCAGGCACGAAAAGGAAATAGAACTACAGACGGGCCAGACTCATTCTGCAGGAGCGAATTTNCATTAACATCCATTTTGCATTTCTGTACTCCCCTAGAAAAGACAGTAAATCATCTCCCAATTTTCTGAAGAAACCGTGGTCTTCCATGGGGGATCCCTGGGGAGGGCGGTAGCAGATGGCTATTATCACCGAATCTTTCCTGCCTTGCAAAAGAATCCATACCACAGTATCTAAACCGGAAGGTGACTCCAATTTCTTAATATAGTTTGCCAAACCTTTCCTCACCCCGACCAGGATACCTCCCATGGCTCGTCCTGATTTATTTATGCGTTTCGCCGGTGCACTGAAAAGCCTAACGTTGCCCAAGGTTAATTCTTTATGATCAGGGACCCATGTTTCTACCAGGCCAAATACTTCCATCCTATTCAAGTGCGCGCGAACATCAGGCAGAGACCATTTTTCTTTTAAACCTTGTACATTCCAAAAGAAATACTTATGACATATTAACCTAGATTGATGTAGCAAGTCTCCCAGGTCATCTACTCCCTTTGTTTCCCTTATGTTTGAAGAAGAAGGCCAAACCTTTGTCTCCCTATGTTTTCCTTATTTAAGCACCCCCTCCATCCGTTATAGTAGACACTCATTCACCCTTAAAAATAAATTATTTTAGAACATTTTCCTTTTAGAAAAAAATGGCATTTGGCTTCAAACAGGCACACCTTGGTGAACTTACTTTTGGGATACCCTGTTATGTGAAAGGTTGTGAAACATTCTCTACAACATGAAGTTGCTGCTTTCGTAACCACAACTATAATACCTGTAACTATATGATTCATGCAAGAATTCAACAAGGGTCTCATTAAAGGTTAGTTTTCTTGAGTTGAACTTGAGTTCTTCATAACCTTTTAAAGCGATTGTCTGTTACATTTACTTCTGTATTGACTTATGCTGATTCAAAGCCGATAAATCGATCGATTCATTCATCCAAAATCAATCAATTAATCTATCCATCCATCAACATCAGAAAGTTATTTTTCATAATAGGTTTTTCCCCTCTCACCTTTGAAGTCATTTTGGTAATCTTCAGTGAGTAGGCCTCCAGCGATGTTGACCACCAACACATCTATACTCCTGTCTTCTTTTGCAAGACGCTTGGCCCTCTCTTTTACAACAAGAGTCTTCCCCGTGCCAGAGCCTCCAGCAATAAGGAGGAGCCACGATGATCGCTCATCCTCATCCACAAGTGACTTCTGCTCAGGAGTCAAAATGCATAATGTTTTCTCCATTTGGGCGTCGCAGGTTTGGAAATGCTCAACATAAGTTCGTGGAATGTTGACGGCAGAAGATGCACAAATGTAAAGGGAAAAAATGGCACGGAACAACTTTTCAGCTGCAATTGAGATCTCATGGCTTAAACTAGGAAGATGAACTACACCATTTCTGCGTAGAAATGCAGCGAGGTCATTTGGATATTGAAGATCATCTTTTGTTATCACCCTCCAAGGACACGATCTACAGTTATTCAGGAATCGACGCAAATCCGCTCGTTCAATGAATGGAAAGGCTGGGAATGCAACAACTACGGCCGAAGAATCAATGAAGGCTCCACACATCGTACTAAACACAGATCTGTCTTCATCACACTGATGGATCGTCTGCGTTATGGTCCTCTTCACTCTTCTCTCAGGGACGTTCAAAGAAAGCTCATTGATATGGAAGAATATATTGTAAACTTTACTTCCGCTCGGATAGGACAAGAACGTGTCATGGGAACCTTGCTTAAGATCAGGGATGTCAAGTTCTTTTTCTAGTTTCTCCCGTCTTTCCGAGGACATTCGTCTCAAACCTCGATAGAATGCATTATTGCGATTGAACGTCTCTGAGAATATGTAATCAGCAACCGTCAACGATGGAGCAGAGCCGCATATGTCTTTTGCTCGATTGAAAACAGTTGCAACTGCTGTATAATCAAGAGGAAAGTTCAGATCCTTTCCCTTTGGATTCTCCAGCTCTTCTTTCGCCTGGTAAAGCAATTGTTCGAAACTTCTCTCCTTCAGAAGAAAACCCGATGGGAGAGAGTAGTGGATTTTCCCAGCCTCAGGATAGTGTTCCTGGATATATTGATCGGCTGCCTCCATGAATGGAACTTCCATGCCATGTCCCAAGTATACCTGGGAAAAATACAGTTTTATGTAATGCTGTAAAATAAAGGGTTTTTCTTCTGAGAACACTTTGCTACCATTTAGCCGGGATGGAACCCAATAATAAATGTAATGTAAGAGTTCATGAATGTTTTATTCAAGAAAACTATGAATAATTCTCTTACGTTCAGTAGATCCCTCCACAGAATAGTTTACAGTTCCCCACTTTTACGGCATTTTGATAATGCCAAAATTAAAAAAATGATAATATTGAAGCACGAAGTAAATGCTGCAAACATACGTAAAGCACTGTCTCAAAACTACGATGGGACTGGTAACGCGACAAACTATGACATATGATCATTGCCAGCAGTTACCATTGCAGCAACTTCTCCTGCCGACAATGCCTCATACTCACATTGTTGATTGTAAGCAGACAGTCCCGAAGTTTTCAGTACTATGATTCAGAACAATGCTTCTTATCGCTGAAATTAGGCCCCACGACGTGAAAATTGTAGAACTTTTCGAACTCTTAACCCAAGAGTTAACGCCATCCTGTTTTCAATGACACCTATAGTTTTAAACTGAGGCACACAGAACAAATGTGGAACTCCCAGTAATCAGATGGAGGGCGGGACGATGATACCCATCGTCAAAGACTCCCCATTTCCATTGTTTTAAAACGATAACCAGGGAGTTCCATCGCATAGCGTTCTAAAGTGATACAAATTTCGAATTTTAACAGACATTATTTCAATAAATAATAAGTGGATGCGTTTCGTCTTTCGGGAAACCCCAATCGCCTGAATGCAAATGTTCAGAGAGTTGATCTACCCGATGAAACAGATTTGACCCGCTCATTGGGCGTGGAGCGAGGTTGACAATTTAGTTTCCAGTCGGGTGCGAGAGAATTTGAGATCTCGAGTTCTGAAGCACAGAGGACAAAACAGGCTTCGGACCTGTTTTCGGCAATCAAGTTTCAGGTCGAGTGCGGGCAGTGACGTGTGAGCACGGAGCCGGGAACCGTTCGATATTATGCTATTCTTATTGACCAAAATGTGGCCTTAATAAAGTAAAACTTTTTTTTTCTTTTGATCCAATAATTATCGCCTCCGGTCATAAACTTTCGATTGATATCTCACTCAAGAAAATTATTTTATCCGTCTAAAGGGAGTTTCCCGGACTGACACCCTGACCCCGACGGATGTACCATGTACTATTATGTACTATGTAAATGCCTATGGATGAGAGACGGTCAGGCATCGATTTCACACAACCCATCCCTAAGAAAGAAGCTTTTCTGGCGTAAAGGGAAACTTTCATGAGTTTCAGATCTCCCAAAATAATTTGTCTTGCACGGTTTCCCAGGCCAAATGCACGCTTCGCCACCCCGTCTTCTTGCACAGAATGCCCTTCATTCTGACCTGTTCCACCCGAAAATGCGTAAATGCGCAGATTTGCGTAGGTCCCTTCGTCTCCCCTTGGGCAAATACGTCATCAGAGAACTGGAATTCTCAAGCTTAGAGCCCTATGGGGGCTGCGGGCCGGCCATGTCAGCACAACACGATCGGAGCAGCTAAGCTCGGTCGACGATCGCGTTCCGGTTCGGGTGCGGGCCACGATTCCTATCGGGCCGATCGAGTTTTAACTTGGAAAATTCGACCCGTGCAGGCCTCTGACGCGCAGAAAGACAGGAGAACCCGTTGAAACGACGTTCGCAGCTAACTTTTTGGACTTATGACCCAATAATTATCGCCTCCAGGTCAAGAACTTTCGATAGACGCCTCAATTATTTATATCCGTTCATCCGTCTAGGAGGAGTTTCCCGGAATGACGGACATGTTAGCCTCTTATGTATATGAATGGATGGATGGATTGTCTGCAATCTTTAACGTCGTATTTTACATATTTCACCGATCACTATCATATAGCAAATTGACAGTAAACTGGCAGCCGTCCAGCCATGCTCAGCCCATTCTTTATACAGTAGCTCATTACCGCCCAAGTGAAATTTCAGATTATTCTACAATGACAGTTTCGACCGGGCAGTATCATTGATGATGATCCTTTTCGTTCAGATTAAAATGCCTCCTTTCCCTCCTCTCTATTCTCTCCTTCATAATTCAAGCGCCAACATGTGGCACATTGTAGTCTGAATCACAGGTTTATCGTTTTGGAAAACAATGACTTATTCCACAAGAACGCAGTTACCTTCAGTTTTGGCTATTCCCCGAGAAATGTGTCCCCAAAACACCTCCGAAGTCGGACTTTCTCCGGAGTCGGCAACCTAGCAACTATTCACGTTCCTTCTAGTTTCGTTGAAGGAAGTCTGGTAAGAGAATCGCATAGGCCTAAGCGTCCGGCCCTGGGTTAGGCCCATACGTTATAGGACATATTTCAAAAGTACCATTCTTTCTTTACTCAGCTATCGACCAGGTACTTCTACGCCAACTTTCAACTTTCTATCGCTCTTCGTTTCGTGGGATCAAAAAAGATTCCGGAAAATGCGCCTCCTGCAAAAAAAAAACATTACATGAAGTGTTTTTATGAAAGGAACAACGTCGTCGAACTGACGTCATCTCGACTGGATGATTGTTGTAAAAACGAACGGTCAAAAGTAGACTTGATTTAATTCCAGCAAAAAACCTCCGTTTGGCTAGCTAGCAAATATCTGAAATAAGGAAATATATGACAATGAGTTACAAATTTACGTTTTTCACAAATTTCAGGCTCTAAAATTTCAAGGTAACAATACAGGAAGAGAGCAAAATAAACTTTTGGAATGACCCACGTAGAGCTGTCTTTTTAGGTCTGATCTGTGAGCACTTCTCAAGGGATTGCATTGAAAATCGGCATTCTCAGAGATTACATATTGTTCGAAATGCCTGAACAGTAAGAAGTGCACTACTTATAGAGTTACAAATTTACAAACGATTCTCATTACTTTCTAGACACTCAGAGTACATATAACAATGAAAATGGTAGAATGGATAGTTACTGGCTCAAGGAAGTCAGCAGTGTATTTTTATTCACAGAAAAAATGCAAATCTCCCTCACAAAATAAAATCGTTAATGCATCATTCCCTCCATAATGGTTTATGATCCCTGAAATGTTTTCACCATGCTATTTAGACAAACTTTGAAGTTTAAGTCTTCCCTTAGAGAACTGAGTCAGCCTGAATGATGAGAATATATATATGCAGTTACTCTATGCTCTCAGCTACTTCATTTGTATTCCTTCATTTTGAGAAAAGCATATTCCTTCTGACCGTGAGGTGGTTGCGAACATCAAATCTATCTTCTTGGCGGCATTCGCTTAGTGACGTGACTTCATTGAGGTCACTCATGCAGAACGGACAAGTGGGTATGTTCTGTTTGGAGAGATATAAGGATTATTCATATGAGGAAATTCATTTTACCTGTGCTTAGGCTTCTTCAAAATGATATCAGATTATACCATATTTAATTTATGTCACTCAATACAGTTGCTTAAGAGCGCAAAATAAATTAAACTGTTCCACTATCCATAATTTCTCTCCGCGACTGTTCGAGAAAGTTTTTATGGGATATTTTGCCTTTTTTCCGCATGAATTTTACAAATGAAAATCCAATCCCTAATCATGAAATACCCATTTTCGCTCACCAATCTCCTAAATTTGCTTAGACAGCTTAATTTAGAATTTACAATTTTTCATTCGTCTCAAACAACATTATCTATAGATGCACAGAACGGATAGAGCAAAACATAATAAAACAATATCATTTACATACACCGTGAGCTATTTGTCCGGCGCAATTCCAGCGAAGATCTTTCATTTCATATTTTGGTTGGGATCTGCAGAATATACGTGAAATAAAACGAAAAAAAAAACATTATAATATGTGGGTTGTCTCATGTCAATAATATTTACAGATCATCATCCTTCTTATGAGAACTATATAAAGAAAAATTCCAATCATTCACAAAATGTTGACATAGTGCCCCAGAATAACCCGAATTGACTCGTTGACTACACTTGAATGCAATCATTTATTGTAAACCTCTGGCAAGTGAGATATTTGAATCAGTTTTAGCACGTTATACCAAATTTTGTGATGGAAATAACTTATGCAAGACGTAATTGTATGATGCAGTGTATGGATTCCTGACAGTCTTGACAGAAACTGAGCAACACACTATCAGATTACAATTAATGAACATTACGCTGCATAATTCCTCCGCTTTTATCCAGAAGAGCAGGTGACCTCAATGACTTTAATTCAGATACCAAACTTTATTAATCGAACCTGACAAATGAAAATGATGAAGCCTGAACCTGTTCGGAAACGGTGCTGAAATTCTCGTAGCGGATGTCATCAACTCCTGATTTTCCTGGATACTGCCCGAATTCCATTCTAAGGGAAGGACATATAGGCTGGTTTAAAAAAAAAAAGAGAAATGCTCGACCGTTTTCAACGGGAGAAATAGGGTCTAATAAATGTAGCAAGGATATTACATTGGATAGGCGATCGATTTTTGACAATTACAAGGTGTTGAAGTGCTTGCCTGTTTTTTTTTCCAACACCCCTGCCTAAGTCGTGGAATGCCCATTTTGAGGCGAATTAAAGGTGCTTAGAGGTGGATCATTTCACTCAGGTGAGCTGTGCTCGACCGTCTCAGAATTCAATGAATTGTTCAACTTTAACTTTTCGAGGGACAGTTGAATCCAGCTGATACCTTGACAGAGAGATTGTTGAGTCTAAGAGTTCTTTTTCACTTCTACAGGATGACGCTTTATCCCGATAGAGGGCGCTGCCGCTGATCAGGTTACCGAGGGTGATGAAAAGAAAGCTCCAGCGTTTTCAAAGGGGAGAAAGTACGACTCGCGTATTCAATAAAAAATAATTTAAATGGCATTTATTGCGGACTTCCCAGATGCAGCACTAATTCACTTTTGTGTGTTTGGCTTACTGAAGGAAGCCTTGGGACTTATAACAAATCGCACTTCTATTTGGTCTCTATAGAATGTGCACAGATGAGTGTGGGCGTTGGGATCGAATCGTGCAACAGAAGGACTTCCTATATTGGAATGTTTAAGTCAAACCTATAGTTGAAAACCATGGGAATCATATAGATCATAGTCGGGAAAGGAAAAACCTCGAAGGTATGCAATCTCTTAAAAATCAATGTTCATTAATTGGAAGCAACCAATCGTAAGCTATTGTTCATCATCAATATTCAATTTAATTAGAATACTGCTCATAGGCATGACTGAGCATAACACATGTGAAGAAACTTATTTGGAAAATGTCAGAATCTATGTTCATATAAAGACGGTAAAATTGCCGTGAAACATTTTTAGTGAAGCCAGTGATATTACGGTAAAATATTATAATTGGTACTTTTTCTGAATATCGTATATTTATGAATCGTGTACATATTTGCACAAATAGCAGTAGACGAGCAAACAAGGCAGTGCTTAAACGGACTTACCGTGGGAAGTTTCCTCCTCCTGAACCACCATTCTGCTCTTTGATAGGCGTGCGCTCACATTCCTCACCTCCGTCAATATTTATTGTATTCCATTCTGGAAAGTAACAACAATTCACTGAATGGTACGTTTTTCAGTTTTCGAGGGATTACAGTTGAGGCAGTAGGTGAACGATATTCCAGCTTGTAAACATCTGTTTTATACTCTCGTACTTATTCAGTTCACACTACTGCTTCGTAGCTTCTTTAGGCAAAGTTTTCATTCTCATGATATAATTGGGATTTATTGCATGACCAGGACCATCGCCTCCCTACTCATTTCTTTCCTTGGGTCTACCTGTAAACAATCTATTATTTTCAACGCCGCAAATTATGGATTTGATACAGTAGAGTTATGGTAATTTTTAAAGGTTTTTTTTTAATCATCATTTCTCATAAGAAACACGAATAAGAAACATAAGTTTCTTATTCTTTATGTTTCTCATAAGAAACATAAAGTAAACGAATTTGTAAATATTGGTGATAGCTGACCCTTTTACACGACGTGACAAGTTTCATAATCATGACAATGTTTTAAAATTATAATCCTAGGAATTAGATTAAATGATTCCGCAGCAGGTGATTATCACTGTCGTATTAAAGAAATGATTGCCAATTTGCCATGAACAAAGAATCAATACCCTATCGTAAAAATTTCATTCAAATCCATGTTCATATATGTCATTCCATGTTAGCTTGTCTAATGGAAAGGTGATATCGAATATTAGAAAATACTGCGAATGGATTCTAATGGAATAAATGGACAGCTTTCCAAATTCAACAACATTGCCTAGGTTCTCACGAAGTCACACTCGTGAGCAACTGCATCTAGAAATTCTTCGCCAAGGATTTTTAAAACTAAACTTGGTAGGTTTTAATTCAGCAAGTTTTTCAAGTCAGTGGATGACATATTTCAATACACAAGGACTTTAATGAGTTTTCAATCATATCATGAAGAAACTTGTATGAGGACGCTAATCATCGGTTGATACATGCTACAATACTCTCATGAAATCAGATGAAGCTTATACATGGTTGCGCAGTTTAACAATTTATCAGTAGGGAGCAGATTTTTACGCAAATGCATATTTTGTATGCAGTCTCATATGAACATGCAACCCGGATAGGATAATGTCTCATTAATAGAGGAAACCATTTGTGCCTTTTAATAATTGCATACAAATGGTGATTCTTTTCACGTTTTTCTCAGCATTTCCATATTTCTGTATATTTGTGCATTTTATGCAT
>CAJPEV010005611.1:2457-14052 GCA_905338385.1 Darwinula stevensoni
TTGCAACCAATACTTATATATTCACCTGAGGGGTCCGCATTGTTCAATAACCGAGGTATAAAAATTGTGCTTAAGTCAGGGAAAATAGACTTCAAGGTGCTTCAGGTTCTACGGGTTCTGCGGGTTCCGCGGGTTCTGCTGGTTCCGCTCCTTTCCCACCTGACTTTCCACGACCGAAGGATTTGACTTCTCCTACGTAGCCGGAGTCATAACCGTTACCGTAAATGGGAGTACCGCCATATCCTTGACCGTGAGAAGAGCCATAGGAGGAAGAATGTTCGTAAGATCCATATCCAGGAGAGGCATGTCCGCCCTCTCCGCCTTCTCCACCCTTTCCGCCGTCTCCTCCCTCCACGTCAATGTCGGTCTCACTGCCGACGTCGATGTCCAAGTCAATGTCCACCTTGGGTCCTTTTCCTCCACCACCTTTGCTGTTGATGACGATCACGTTCGTCCCTCGTCTGCCTCCGCCACCTCCGCGGTAGACGGGAGGATGAACGGGGAATGGAACGGGAACGTGGATGGGGTAAGGGGCGGGAACGGGGAAAGGCTTGGAGACAGGAAAGGGAATGCCGATCGGGCCTGCATCCAAGACGACGATCCCTCCCAATCCCTTTCCTCCGCATCCGTGGCAGCCCCCGCCGAATCCGAATCTTCCGAATCTTCTGCCAGGTGACGCTACCGGTGCCGACAGCGTCAGGCACGGCAAAACGATCAGCACCTGAAACAATCCAGTCATGTTTCAACTGTGAACATTACATGGGAAAAAATTGTTTACGCCCGTTGGCGAAAGCACGAGAATATGTTGAAGGAGTTGTAAGTTGAAGTTCCCCCCAGTTTGCGAAGCACGGAGAATGAGACTCGTGTTTCTCCTAAATCATTTGGAGCGATGAATGAACACAGTCTGCACACATTCAGAGGGAATGTAACTTTAGATCACAGATGAAACATTGAAGTCGATCTTCAAACGTATATTAATTGACTTGCACTTTGACGGATTTCACCGCAGTAATACAAATAAAAACACTTAGACACTCCCTTCGGCCTACACCATGATATGCGATACGAATCCAATCCATGAAATTCTGGAATGAAGTAAAATTTCAGAATATCTTCAAGGATTGGAATTACATATAATTTTGCTATTTTTTCACTGATACCAAAGATTTTCATCATATCTTCATTTGATTCAGAAAAAAAAATCACATAGATTTGGGGGAAATTGTCGCCAAATTATCTGCTTGTTCGTTGAGTGAGTTCAACTCCCCTCATCTCTTACGTACACTGTAAAAAATAATGGTTCAGGCCGGAACACTTCAACGGTTCTACACCCACGAAAAGGTTCCAGATACTGAAGAACTATATGAATTGGTTCCAGCACAGATGTAGAACCAAATGAAATTCCATCGCTCTAGTAGAACCTCTGGAACTGCCCAATTTGTTCTTGGTACAACCATTTCTTATGCTTTCTCAAAATGGTTCGAAAATGGGGGGCTTCAGGGCTTGATACGTAAATGTTTTTCCAGCGATTCACTCAGAACTTCCCCCCCCCCCCCCTCACTTCCACTCCCATCCCCATTCAATCGGCTCAAGATGGCGCCTAATCGCCGATTTAGCGATTCTCACATGGTGCCATTGGAATGAGTCCCCTGTACTTGTTCACTTATTATCCAATATTTTCCCACGTACAACTAATAGGGTAGGCTTTGGAATTCCTAAAATGACCTGTTCAAGGAGGTAACCCGGCAGAAGGAGACTCCAAAAACTACTGACCAAGGGGTCCGAGGAGACATGCTCAATTTTCTCAAGTCTCTACATGGGGCTTCTAAGAACTTAAGTTATTATATCTCTTTCGAAAGTGATAGAGCGTGAAAATTGACTTGCGGGGATGTGTCTTATAATGAAATAAATATGGGGATGTTGCTTGACATGTAATTCCTCAGAATTGTGTTGGGCAGAAAGAGTTGCGTCATTTAAGTACTCAGCCCTAGTTCTGATCTAACGAAGGAGATACAACCAGCGGGACTCCTCCGGGACATTAGTACTCAATAGAATGCTGTCAAACCATTGAGATCCCTCCTTGGCCCTTAGGAGTGATACCTCCGTTGGATGACAGTATTTAATAGAGTACTGTCCTTAATATAGTATTCATGGAATCTTCTCACTTAATCGTTATTTGAGCTCGTTCAGACCCAGGAAATGGAGGAGCTACTGTAATGCCCATACGTTGAGAAATCAACACTTGCTCCAAGTTGACACAACGTTGTTGTGCCGAATGGTGTGCTACATTGAGTGTTGGTTCTGTGTGGAACCATGTTATTCACGAAAGGGTTTTAAGTGACACCTTCTATAAAGGTGCTACATGTAACCTTCATAGGTGGTTCCCTGTGGAACCATTAAATGGTTCCAAGAAAGTTTCTCTGTAGAACCAGTAAAGAGTTCCAGAGAGAACCATTATTTTTTTACAGCGTAGAACTGTTAAGCCACACGAAGCCGCAATAATCTGCTGTTCAATATTTTTCAATGGTAGATGGATCGGTTTAATATTTCATATCTTCTGACATGTCCGTGCGATGGACAGGACCCGATTCGCTTTGATTTATGACGAAGCGAGAGAGACCCCAGCTGAAACGTGCGGCAAATGACTAAATGAAACTTACAAGTGGAATCATGTCCACGAAGACAGAAGACACTGGAGAGAAGAGGCACGAACGGAGGAACTTGGGAGAATACACAGATAAGTCACGAAAGATCCTGCCCTTTATATCCTCCAGGATTGCATAGGTCGTTAACACATGCAACCAATACGATTGGAATCGGGGATTGCGTCAAATCCCGGTGACCTATCTCTTCGGGAATCTCGAAAGTGAGGAGGCAAATTACCCCGAATATCCAGGAGGGGAGGGAAGGGAGAGGGGGTTCGCGAATGCATAGAAATCATTCTACGTCGTCGAGTGGTCCACATTTCAGGAATTTGATTCCATCACCGACTAGGATTTGACTTTTAAAAAATGTAATAGTTATTGGGGGTCATGAGACAATGGTATTTCCGGAATTTCAAGCCTAAAGCAATGGTCTTAGAGATATGCTCCTTAAGTTTTAACGACTATGTTGATTATCTCGATATTGATGCATTCAAGTGCCTCAATTTCACCGTGTCAGAATCTATTACCAAAATGAAGTGATTTTGTCCTGAAATAAATTCGCCTTCATACAAACTCCCCTCCCCTAGTTTAACTTGATCTTCTAGTCAGAGATTTGCGTCCTAACAGGAAGAAAGTGCGGAGGAGGGGGCGTCTTAACCACTTAGCTGGCCCTGTCCCCCCGCTTCCAACGCCCTCGATTATACAGTGGAAACGCTGAGTTCTCAATATTGAAAATTGATAAATAAATCAAAATCTATATCAGAACATAATATTCTTCCGAACTACTTCTTGGCCTCGAAGGAAGAGATCTAGCGGGGAGGGCCATCTTTCCTTGTTTGTCTCTGAGTGGCTTTATAATCTGTCAATGGATTAGAATCCTTGACGATTTAAAAAAAAAAAACAAAAACAATCTGATGCTATCCCCGCTCTGGAACTGCGCCTAGGAAAAAAAATATCCTGGGTTACTTTTTGTATCATTCCTAAATCTACATCCTGCACTGCAAAGGAGTCACCCAGCCTTGAACTAACATTGGTATCCTCTATCACCTTCACCTTCAAATGGAAATCCGTGTCAATGTTTATCTTTACCTCGTAGAGTAGTCTCGAAAGGCACTTCCGATCGATGAGTAGGCTTCCTAACCTGGGTTAATCCGCATAGGAATTCCAATCGTACGGATGCAACCATGTTTACTGTAGCAATCCAGACGGGCTGGTTTTAACAAACCTGATCGGCCAGCAGAGTTGCCTCTTCCAAAACCTTCATAGGGGAATGTCATTGCACCGATATCATCCCCCGAGTAGTTTCAAAAGTTATCGCAATTGAGTAAGTTTCTTTTTTTTTTTTATCAGGGTGAGGAACCCGTTCCCATCCGAAAGTGCCTTAGTTGAACCATCTTCTCTCCATCTTTTGGGTCAAAATCGTTTGGAGTCTCCTTGGGCCGGATTACCTCCTTGGACGATTGTTTCAAGGGTTCCCCTAAGCTGCCTTCTGGGAAAGATGGAGTATGATAAATACGAAGAACTCATTCTAGCGGGATCGGGGGAGTGGATCGTCACGTCGGAGCCATCTTGCTTCGATTGTGAGATCTTTGTTCGAGTATGTCCCATATGAGTCCCCCTCCTTTCCTTTTTCCTGCAAATGTTTCCTTATACCTGAAAATAATGCATTTCCATACCTTTTCATTAATTTGTGTGGTCACGAAGAGATTCCCAGAGAGGTTCAGATTCCCATTGTAGCTCCGACCCGCTATCACTGCGTCGCGTTGAAGCTTTCTGTACTAGATTCATGGGAATATTGAGGTACAATTTATTTTGGATACATATACTCGTACATTCGTGAGGCCAGCAGCATTGCTTTACCCATCGGGAATAATAAAAATCGAGAAACATTGATAAACGAATAGGCTTGGGATCTCAACTATTATTGACACAATTTTTCTGTGTAGCTCAGTGAGATAATAAATGACAGAATGACACAAGGATGAAAAAAAAAAGAAGGCACGTTTCGGTGGTAATGTCAATGGTAAATCAAACCGATTGAATAAATCAAATCAAATCGATATGCCGATTGAACAACGCGGAAATGAAATTTGAACTTTTGGAGAGCAGATGTCGATTCCTTGTACCTAGATCTTTTCGTTCATCTTTCCATCTCTCAGCATGTTAACCTACTTTGAGTGTATAGCCGACTCTGTTCTGCAGACTGGGAAGGAATTTTGTGCTGCCACGGTCTTCAAACAGATGGTGTCGTTTAGGCAACCCGTACCCGTTCCATCGATGAGATCCGTTTCCCAAAGGAGGGGTGACGAGGCCTCTCGACGGTGGTGAATTCCCTGGGCAATCTTCCTTGCCTAGGGTCGCTTTGGTGGTTCGGCAAAGGATCGGGTGGAAGCCGAACTCCGAATAGGTCACGAGGTAGCGGACAAGCGAGTATCTCCCAAACTTATACTCGGCAAGTTTCATTCGTAGGAGGATGAGAATAAGAAAAGAAAAAAGAATATCAATGACACTGCGGTACCTTGAAAGTGAAAAAAAATCTCAAACGATGAAAAGGGCCATGATTCATATTGACGTGTATTGTAAAGCACAAGATCTTTGATTGGGAAAGAAACGATTAGTTAGAACCTATTAATGACCAATGTCAATAGAGGTCTTACTGCTTCTCACAACAACAAAAATGCAATCGAATATTTTTATACTAGCTACTACTCGTGAAACTTTCATGCCTTCCTATTTGAGTTTCATTGACTTTGTTTCCATAGCATTTAAATGAAACACAGCTGGAATTTTGAACAGCCATATTTCAGATGAATAATATTGGGTGCGTCCCGTCATTCACCCCCCTTCCCCCAAATTCTCAAAATTTCCTATATACCAATTTTCAGCCAGTTCCGTCCGGGCATTGTATAATGTATGATTTTGAGCCATGCACGGGATGCGGATCAACTCTATTGGACCGACCCGTCCTTAGGAGGAGGTCATAGAGAAAAAGCCCCTTGTTCCGTCAACGCTCGACACGATCACGTCATTAAATGACGTCTCTCTGGCAGGCTGCTGCCAGTGGAACGTAGTTAACTACGAGAGCATTGAACAGGCCGGCACGGATGCGACGTCATGGGATAGCTGAAAGCGTCAGCGGAGTCAGCTGAGTCGCTTAGTAGGAAGACGTACCCAGAGACCCCAAGTTCTGAAACTTAGAGGTCTAAGCGGGCTTCGGGCTGGCCTGATAGGCCCGACACGATCGCAGGTCGGGTCTGTGAAGCTCGGTCCGACGATTTAGTTTCGGATCGGCTGGGGCTACGATTCGAATCGGGCCGATCGGGTCGGGTTCGAAAAAAGCGACCCGAGGGCTCAGGCGAACAGACAAACGTCAGCTATTTTTATATACTGTACTGTACAGTAGATACATTCCTTTATGGATAAGTTGAAAGGAAATTATCTTCCTTAATCCCTCATGATGAACATCTCCATATGTTGCTGTCAATTTAGCAAAAGAATATTACTTTCACTGAAGATCGCAGTGATGTTAATGATTGAAACTGCTGATTCTTGGATCTAGCGACATCCAGTGCCCATTCCCCTCCTCTCCGACTGGGGTGAAAGACGGAGAAGCGTACAGGATGATTCCTTTCTCAATACATGCAGTACTACTTCATGTTGCATATTATATGTGTTTTCCCTTTCGTGTCAAATCTCTTTCCGAATCTGACCGGCACCACTATGCGTACCACTGGTCTACATCATCCGTACGGATACGGGAAGGCCGTCACAGCTTGTGTGACATCGAATCTGTCCAAAGGCTCTGGCTCGAACGAATCGCCACCAGTATTTGCAAATGGTTCGATGCCAGAGTGAGATTGGACATTTGGTCATTTTGTGGCTTTGTGCAAAAAAAAATTCCAAAGATTCGCAAAAAATATATTTTTTGTTCTGGCAGTGAAAGTGATCGTCGTCATCTTGAACTTGGAACTGTAAGGCTGTTATGAGAAAGGGGGGAAGGAGAACATGAAAATGAAAGTGAAAACGATGTGACAGAGAGAAAGAAGAAAAGCCATCTCGTCACCGAGGTTGTCCTTGGTTCACATTCTGGTCAACCAGTTTTCTTAGAAAGGAGGAACCCGTTTAAATAGATTCTCAGGCAATCCGTATCCTTTCTAGGATCATTACAAAATTGGAGCCGAATGCTTGTTGCCGAAACGTTTGCCTCTGCGGAGCAGCAAAGCTTAAAATATGAGATCGTTCCGCTCCTAAGAACGTCCGAACTCTGGTGCCCACAATGTGTGTCGATACTTGGGATTTTCACGTCACGAAACGATGCTAAATGGGCCGGATGAATGTTGGAGACATCGATATAAAGAGACGAATTCATTTTTCAGATTTCACATAGGTGAATACTGACCTTTCCGTCTCAATGAGTTATTTAATTTAAAACGGGTCACCAAGAGTGATATGTGAGACACACGATAAAAAAAAAGTAAAAAAAAAAGGAATGTCGAAAGCCCTGAACGAACCGCATGAACCCAAGGGAAGGTCCAGGTCAGTTCCCTCTTTTTACACAGAATCATCGACGTGGAACGGTTATAAGACACTAAATCTGTCTACGAGTTAATCCTCTACAATCCCAGGTTTCCCTTGCATGCTAAACGCAAAAAATTCATTTGATTTATGGTAGTTTGGAAACTGAGGCAAATCATTCCATGAAAAGCATGGCATTCTATAACTCAATCAGGGATTGGTTACACGATTTTATTCAGAATTGCCCAGATCCAGAAATGATTTCATTTTTCATTGATGGCTCTAATATTGACTGAAGAACGAATCTGTCACTCTGGATTGTATATGAGGACTTCTCGATTCCATGCCTGAAACCAGTCCAACAATGAGGTGTCTTCGAGGCATTCCAAAGAGATGTCACCACTGACAGATGTTGAGAGCATATCATCACCTTTTGTGGTCTCTGCTTCTCCTGAACCTCGTAGTTCCTGATTGCGCTGATGCCATTATGATTGGGTGGCAATGGCAGCCCGCGACTCCCAAAATGGAAATGCGCTCGCTTCATAGAACACCTTGGGTATCGAAAAAGAAACTAAAGGTGCGCTACAAAGCAATAATTAGTAACCAAACTGTAACCTCAGTGTACGAGCTCCCATTACGAAAAAATTACAAGTAGGGTTGCATCACTCTTTGCCTGTTTTAATTGTCCCACACAACGACCTCATTCTGACCAGTCGGTTAGGTCTAGAGTTTTTTTTATTTCTTCCACTGAATCCTTCATCATACTTTTAGTTTGTTCTCGAGGAATGATAATCCACTTGCTTGATGATATGCGGGTAATCCACATTCCCCTTGAACAAGAACAAACCTGAAACAGTGATAGGGACTGATAAACCTATTATCTATAGATGTCCAAAAATGGGAAGCATGGGTCCTCACAATGGGCTTCCTTAAATGTGGGGAACACTACTTTTGACGTAAGAGTGACTGCACCCATGTTCCTTAGATGTGTCTCGTGCCATGGAGCTCAACCATGGAAAAATTCATGTAGAAAATTCATGGACAAGTTTAACACTGGAGTTACCTTTCGAGTACAATGAACCCTGATGCAAAATGTAACCAGTTGTGTGGGCCGCAACGTAAATTTGTCGAATCCGATATTCGGTGACTTTTCATGAATACATGTGAATAATAATTTTACCACATTATTCTTTTTTTTGCGTTCCTGTACTGTATAAATTAGATACTGGGTACAATGGATCCAGCGGGTAAGGTGCGTTACAAAATCTAGCAGGTAGTTCCAGGGTTAACAAAATTAATGTGGTTCAAGAGGCCAAGTCAAAGTCGGGTGGAAATGGATGAAACAAGTCACAGAGTGGAATGAGAGTGTCACTCGCTCAGCCTCCAGGGGAAGGAGATTCAAAGCCGTCAGAGACGAGAGGAGACGGGGTAGCAGGCGATCATCCAACAAGTCACTTAGACCACTCCTGGGCTTAACTCTCACAAGAGCAGGCTCATTTGACTGAAATTTTCCACATGTTTCCCCAATTTTCCAACACCTTGCATCAGTTACCCTATTGTTAGTTCGCGATAAGGCTGATAGGAGCGGCGCTTTCTTGCCAGTTTAAAGGACAACCCTCGTTATATGGGCAAAATTATCTCCCTAGTGGCTATTGAGTTAAAGGTTACTCACACATCTATCATTCATTTCCCTGAGAACGTGAAGCATACTGGACCCTGATTGGGCCCTGATTGCATAATTAGGGACTTTGTCTTTCGACTGAGCTTAACAAAACTAACTACATAGTCCCAAGTAGCACACTCACGTTGAATCAACGTTGATTCAACGTCATTTCGTCAACGCAGCTAACGTTGAAACCACCTTGCCTGTCAACATTGATTCTACATTGAAAGTTCATTTTTATCAACAATTGATTCAACGTTGACATCAACGATATATCAACATTGATTCAATGTTCAAAACCAACATTGCAACGTTGCTTCAACATTTGCTTATCAACGTTGACTCCATATTGAAAATTCATTTTCTTCAACATTGAATAAATATTGAATCCACGATGATTCAACGTTGATATGACAGGTCTCAACAATCTGTTTAATTCGTGCGCATGAGCCGTTTCATCGCTGAAGCATCTGGACACGAACTCCATCCTCCGAATCCGCTTCTTTAAGATCCCCCCATCCAAGGACAATGCGAACCTAATACTNAAGAAACAACTGGTACCTACTATTTTCCAGCTCTTTGCCAGCTGGAAATGGTCCGAATTTACAGATTTGGCCCAGCTGGAATATTCCAGTTGGGATTTTAAACTGGGGATATAGATTTTTATTTATTTATCAATTTTCAATATTGAGAACTCAGCGTTTCCACTCTATAATCGAGGGCGTTGGAAGCGGGGGGACAGGGCCAGCTACAGTAAGTGGCAAAGACGTCCCTCCTCCGCACTTTCTTCCTGTTAGGACGCAAATCTCTGACTAGAGGATCAAGTTAAACTAGGGGAAGGGAGTTTGTATGAAGGCGAATTTATTTCAGGACAAAATCACTTCATTTTGGTAATAGATTCTGACACTGTGGAATTGAGGCACTTGAATGCATCAATATCGAGATAATCAACATAGTCCTTGTTAAAACTTAAGGAGCATATCTCTAAGACCATTGCTTTAGGCTTGAAATTCCGGAAATACCATTGTCTCATGACCCCCAATAACTATTACATTTTTTAAAAGTCAAATCCTAGGCGGCCTACCTTAGTTTAAGGACTTTACACCTGGTGAGCTGCTGCATCTTACTAAAGATACGTAAGCGCTTGGGGGAGAGGGAAGGGAGGGGAGGACCTATAAGCCCCATTAAACGGAGGAGTGAAAGCTCTAAGTTCCTACGCCTGTGAATGTGATCCAACGACCAGATTCTTGCAGAAAACCGTGAAACATCTGCCGTTTTCATGAAACACACTATCCGGAGAGGATTCTTCACCAATCCCCCGAATTAGAGCTGGGACGGTTACGTACATTTATTGCGCCCGGTTTGATAATCCGCCGTGATTTAGTTCACACGCAGTGAATATGATTGGGTCAAAAAAGTAGGCCAGGAATCTCTGGACCGGTTTTTTTCTTCTCACTCCCAGGGCTTCTCTATCCAGTGGCCCTAAACTGCGTTAGGGGCTAAGGTTAGCATAACCAACGTACACAATTGCTGGATACGTTAGGACCTCCTATATTTCCCGTCCTAGAAAGCACTGAATAGACACATGTCTCCCAAGTTCCTCCGTTCGTGCCTCTTCTCTCCAGTGTCTTCTGTCTTCGTGGACATGATTCCACTTGTAAGTTTCATTTAGTCATTTGCGCACGTTTCAGCTGGGGTCTCTCTCGCTTCGTCATAAATCAAAGCGAATCGGGTCCTGTCCATCGCACGGACATGTCAGAAGATATTAAATATTAAACCGATTCATCTACCATTGAAAAATATTGAACAGCAGATTATTGCGGATTCGTGTGGCTTAACAGTTCTACGCTGTAAAAAATAATGGTTCTCTCTGGAACTCTTTACTGGTTCTACAGAGAAACTTTCTTGGAACCATTTAATGGTTCCACAGGGAACCTATGAAGGTTACATGTAGCACCTTTATAGAAGGTGTCACTTAAAACCCTTCCGTGAATAACATGGTTCCACACAGAACCAACACTCAATGTAGCACACCATTCGGCACAACAACGTTGTGTCAACTTGGAGCAAGTGTTGATTTCTCAACGTCTGGGCATAACAGTACCTCCTCCATTTCCTGGGTCTGAACGAGCTCAAATAACGATTAGGTGAGAAGATTCCATGAATATTATATTAAGGACAGTACTCTATTAAGTACTGTCATCCAACGGAGGTATTACTCCTAAGGGCCAAGGAGGGATCTCAATGGTTTGACAGCATTCTATTAAGTACTAATGTCCCGGAGGAGTCCCGCTGGTTGTATTTCTTCGTTAGATCAGAACTAGAGCTGAGTACTTAAGTGACGCAACTCTTTCTGCCCAACACAATTCTGAGGAATTACATGTCAAGCAACATCCCCATATTTATTTCATTATAAGACACATCCCCGCAAGTCAATTTTCACGCTCTATCACTCTCAAAAGAGATATAATAACTTAAGTTCTTAGAAGCCCCATGTAGAGACTTGAGAAAATTGAGCATGTCTCCTCGGACCCCTTGGTCAGTAGTTTTTGGAGTCTCCTGCCGGGTTACCTCCTTGAACACCCGTTCATTTTAGGAATTCCAAAGCCTACCCTATTAGTTGTACGTGGGAAAATATTGGATACTAAGTGAACAAGTACAGGGGACTCATTCCAATGGCACCAGTGTGAGAATCACTAAATCGGCGATTAGGCGCCATCTTGAGCCGATTGAATGGGGGTGGGAGTGGAAGTGAGGGGGGGGGGGGGGGGG
>CAJPEV010005612.1:0-14046 GCA_905338385.1 Darwinula stevensoni
AAAAGGCATACGAGAAGGAGGTGGCTGAGGAGCCAGGGCCTCCCTGAAGGAGCCAGGGCCTCCCTCAAGCCACCGCTGAATCGCATGCAAGGTGGATTTTTCCTGCTCGAGCGGCGATCAAGACTCAATGAAACTCCACTCCGCGATTCTGATTCTCTTCCTGGTGAAATCCCGAGGGACCGCTCCACGTTTCTTATCGGGTCTGAGAGCTTCTCTATGTTTTTACTCTGTTCATTTTTCGGTTGGGTTTTTCCTGCTGGATCGGTTTTTCCTCGTATCCTCCGATCGGGAATGTTTCCTGGTATATGGATATTTTCGCTCTCGTGAGAATTGCCAATTAATTAAAAAACATTCTGCTTTTTTAAGTTTGATTAGCGTTTTATCCTATTGAAGCGAATAATGTTGGCAAATCGGCTCGATGGGACCGATCGGACATCGGGCCCGTGGAGAATTTCAGCGATGGAGTTTCCGGTAGGGAGCCAGCGAATCTGAGACCGCGAATTTTGAAGCTCAGTGGCCGAAGCGGCACGATCGGCGATCGCGTGAGATGGCCGCGATGGGCGACCGAATCGGCCGGGAAGGCGTTCCGTTCTGTAATTTTTTTTTTTTTTGGGAACTTTTTCCGACCCAATAATTATTCACCTCATTCGCGAAAATCCGTTTCTCGGAATGACAAACACAGATTAGCCTCTTGTGCATTTGGATGCGAAACGTTTTCGAGTGCCTTCGCTTCCCGTCAAACCTTTCTTCGAAAGGCACTTTCATCTCGTTTAATCGTTGGGCTAGAAGTCAACTAATCTGCTTTAATCTGCTTTAATCCGTTTTTCCTGCATCGAGATCGAGCGGGTATCCCGTCACTTCATGAATATATAATATTTAAAAAAAATTATAATTAATTCGTTGAAGGGGGAAGGCCTTTGGGAAGTGGGTCAGGTGACCCGCTGAAGTTCGTGTCACGTGACACAATCGTGGGTCGTGACACGCCCGAGTATCAATGTAAAAATTTGCGAGAAGAGGTCTGTTTCCGGCTCAAAGACGGGAGGAAGTGGGTTGCTCGAGGTTGCCGGGCGACAGTTGCGAACAGAGATGATCCCAATGCACCATCAACAGCTTAATTGGGGTTAGATAATAAATTTTGCTTAATAATACGAACTTTTCGAGGTAATTAAGGTCATCGAGGCTTCCTTTCGAATAATTAATTAAATCATGATAACGGATTCACAGATGTTAGCAATGGAAAGGAGTGAAAGGAAAATGCAAAGGATAAATGAGCGATTTTCGCGCAAACGTCGAATGGGAACGTGCACATGGACGCACAGATGGCGCTCACCAACGACCCACATTGACCCACATTGACCCACATTGACCCACGCTGACCCACATTGACCCACATTGACCCACATTGACCCACATTGACCCACATTGACCCACGCTGACCCACGCTGTGGGTCAGCTAATTAAATGTCATTTTTAATGGAGGGTTCCAAAACAGACTCGAATTAATTTTAAAAGGATGAAGGCTAATTAAAGAAAAAAAATAAGTTGGAAAAAATCCATCAATGACGTTTAGAGGAACTGACCTTCAGATTTAAGGGCATCAGTCCCTCATGACGCCATCAGAATAAATGAGCCGGCACCAATAATATTGTTGATCGAGACATCGATGCCTGCGACCTTTTAGCTTTCGTCGAAGAGAAAGAGAAGAGATTGTCGGTAGGAATCCTAAGATATTTTTTAAGCGCGAAAAATGTGATAGGATTCCTGTGGGGATCCTACAGGATTCTCGTTGGATTCTGCAAGATTCCCATAGATTAATATATGATTTTTCGGGATTTTAATAGGATTCCTATGGGATCGCTTCATGAGCGGCTCCATTAAGTAAAGTTAAGTTCTGTTAAGTTGCACAACCCGAGTGCGATCGAAACTGAATGAGTTCGCGGAGCTCATCCTTTTTTTTTTGCAGAGCAGGAGGCAATGAAGGATGCCGTCGTTTTTTTTCTGCTTGAAATGAGGTCTCGAGAGAGAGATAATTTGTCTGGAGTTTCTTTTTAATAATGCAAATTGGAGATGATAATGTGAGGATGCCGGAGAAGCCGTTTTTATTACTCAAGCTCTCGAGAGCCTGAAAGGGAAAAAGCCGCATGTGTCACCATTAGCTGTCACCATTAGCATATCAGCGCCATTAACGTCACGAATCTAAAGAATGCCTCGGCTGCATTCGCCAAATGTGCAATTTGGCGACGAGCAGCGCCGAATCGTCCACGTGGCCGTCAGGAATTTTTCGCAGGCGTTAATATTCGCGTGCAAGTGCCAAATTCCTCGAGGAATTATTCCCGGGCGAAATTCATTTCCGGTGCGTCATTCCTCGGAGCGACATCTTCATTCTGCATTCGCCCTTCTCGCATGCAGAAGAATCTTAATGCAGCTCCCGCCCCCCCCCCGCCCCCTCCCGATCTGAACGAAATGCAATTCCACAGATTTTGCAACTATCAACGCCACCTGTGTTACATAGATGGCCCGGAAGATCCCAGGTCGTCCGATCGTTTCCAGGTGGATAGCAGAGACAATCCAATTGAAATTAAAATTTCTCATTAAAATAAAATAATAAAAAAAACAATAATAAAATGTTAATTTTGAGAATCTTATGTAATTGTATATTTTATTTACATATCTTATCATCTCAATGAATTAATTATTTGTAATTGATTGTGGAACCGATGGGAACAGACGAGGACGATGCAGTTTCTCCTCGACAAATGGCCTCCATATTTACCTTTTGTTTCAATTTCACTGAGAAATAAGTGAGGCGACAGATGTCGAAGTGGTCCGGTTGCCAAAAACTCGGAACTTCATAGAAGAACTCCGAAATTTTGTGTTGGCCATTGGTGCTGAATATTTTGATGCCGGGCACTGTAAAGCCAGTCAAAATGGAAAACTGACCTGAGGTTTTCCTCATTGAACACGTTTATATCCGATTCAGCGTCGGAGGCTGGACCTTTGGAGGCTGGACCTTTGGAGGCTGGACCTTTGGAGGCTGGACCTTTGGAGGCTGGACCTTTGGAGGCTGGACCTTTGGAGGCTGGACCTTTGGAGGCTGGACCTTTGGAGGCTGGAACTTTGGAGGCTGGAACTTTGGAGGCTGGACCTTTGGAGGCTGGAACTTTGGAGGCTGGACCTTTGGAGGCTGGAACTTTGGAGGCTGGAACTTTGGAGGCTGGACCTTTGGAGGCTGGCCATTGGAGGCTGGCGACCAGACTGGTCGGGCAGGGTGCCAGTCGCCATTGCCGCTGCTCTTGAGCATGCGCAGAAATTCTTCAAGCATTATTGCTTCCTATAATGCTGAATTTGCTCGAAATAAGAAGGCATGCTCTATTCGGTGCTGCAGCCACAGAGTCTGAGCAAAATTTCCTGGCGAAACCTCTCATTTCTCAACTGCGGCTGTAAGCCTGATTCGAGGAGTACATCTGGGCCACGATCCCCACAAAAGACGCGAAGGAAGTGCGCCAAAGAATGCCTCCGACGGATTCATGCTCTCCACTCAATAATGTGAACTCCTTGGAGAGCCTCTGCGTGGGTTCAACAAGAAAGCGACGGGGGTGAACGTCTTCTGGTCTGAAAGAAAAAGTCCACCAATATCCGCCTAGTGAAACAACCAAGTGGATAGGCGGTGGATTTGAAACCAGGTGGCCGTCCCCCCCTGGAGGACATCGCTCCAACAGGTGGAAATAACGCCTGCTGAGATATCCACCTGGATCCAAATCCACAGAAGAAGTGGAAATTTTTTGTAAGGGGGTGCCTGCAAATACGTTTCACTCCGACTCTCTTATCCTTGACGTTGAAGTTCAGTTCTCCCCATTCCATAAAAGATGCCATATTACGCATGAGCGGATAGAATAGATTTTGATTTTTGATACTCGGAAGCATTCAATCATAGCAAGCGCGACGTAGCAACTTAGCATTTCGCGGGTCTTCATCGAAGAGTTCAAGTTCGCTCAAGATGAGAGCCGTGAAGATGACGTGAACATCGTCCTAAATGAAGACTATACATATCTATGAATAACGACGCATCAACACTACTTCCTAGAAATGCAGAGCTGTAGCTAACATGATTTCAAACGTTACATCATTCTTCCGATTTAAAAGAATTTATGCAGCGGGCTACGTGCAGCCATTCCCTAGTTTCTGCATGTAGAAGGAAATATGAGTGCATAAAAGAGGAATTTTTCAGGATCCAGAAAAGGATGATACCTTGCCTCAGTTTGAGAATGGAGATGGCGTGGGAACGCATACGAACAACCGCTTGACTAAAGAAGGAAGAAAGTATGTTGGAGGCGTGAAGTAATCCGAGACGGGGAAGGCCAGCAAGGCGTGGAGTACCCAGACGATCTTCACGATCCAATGACTAGGCAATTGCCGCAATGCAACCTTCCGATTTTTCTCGGCCGAGTTCACTTTAAAATTTCCAACAAATCGGAGACGCAAGGTCCAAGACACGTGACATCACCACCCTGCTTAATCGAACTAATAGTTCTTTGAAGCCAAGAGATTGCAGCATATATGAATGCTTATAAAAAGTTGTCACAATTTCAGATGTGACTTGACCCATTCCACCCTATCTTCATGACAGTTCTTCCGAGCAACGCATCGTTAGACAAAGAGGTGTTGATAGTGTATTTATTTGATTTTTGAAGAAATTGAAATAACAATGATGAAATAACTTGCAAGGGGTCAAGCCGTTCTTGGACGGTGGTAAGGAAACGCGGAAAGTCGAATCCGGATTCACCCTAGGCTCCAATCCAATTCGGCCGGTTTCAACAATCCATCTCCGTTGGTGTCCATCGCAGACCACCAGTCCGTCGACTGCTGCAGCAAGGTCCTGTTCAACGAAGCCTTCGTCTCCAGGTAGTCTAGTGCTTCTTCGAACGAGATCCTCCGGTCACCGTCCCCGTCGATGTCGAGGAATTTCGCCTTCGAATTGCGAAGGTCATCCTGCCCCGGGTTCCTCTTGATTGTGCCGATGCTGCCGAAACTTCGTCGACCACAATCCTCTTGGGTGCAACCGCCATCGCAATTGCAGCAAAAAATGTTACACGGTCCATTACCGCAACAACTTAAATTCCACCATCCCCCACGTGGGCAACAAACAGCTTCCCCTTCCTCCACAATAAGGGCGAGAAGCGTAAATCCAAAGAGGAGAGCGAGTTTCATGGTCGATTTTCTGTGGAGAAAAAAGAAGAAAAACGGAGTTATCCTTCATATGATGAACAAAACGAAGTGGGGTGTGCGGGTGGACGAGAGGAAGGGGTGGTATCAGACAAAAACAGGGGAATGTAGGATTAAAAATTTTCAACGAAGAGGTCTCTCCACACCTTCTTTCAAAGAAGCAAATGATGTTTCACTGGATTTAAACACAATTATTTTTCAAAATGGATGCCGGAATCCCACAGATTCAGTCTTTACCGCAGTAAAAGAGATCTCATATGATTACTTATTATTCATGACAGAAAGTAGCCTTTCCGAAACAGGTCTACGGTACCGTTTCCATTTAACCCGTTTCCGAAGGGTTAGCAGGGATTAGAGGAAACATGCCGATGCTCTCATGAGGGGTGGTTTTTATCTTGCGGGTGGGGGTGGGGGTTGGGGAATTGACCTTGGTGCTTGCGACCCTGGCCTCGATGACACTGTGAATCCACCTCGTATATGAATCTCTTTAGTAAGAGATCTCAGAGAGGGAGAGCAAAAGAGAAAGGGAGGATGGGAAAAGAGAGAGAACTTACTGCTTTTGGAGTGGGATGAGCAGTGGTTGTAGCAATGATGGTCTGGAGGTTTTCGTTGGAAATGCCGTGCTGGGTATGGAGGAGAGAGACCATATATAGTCCAATGAATCCTTGAATGTACAAATTCATGGTGTGTGTGGTATTGGGCTGGGATCGAGTGATTTATGCATTTAATTGCATTCCCAGATAAAATAATGCACACCTGCACAGAAGTAGACGTCATAAATGACCCCAATCATAACCCGGATACAAACCAGGATATGATCTACGTTATGGGGTTCAGTGAGAGGTCAATGGAAAGAAAAATACATTAAGGTGTCAGCATACATGGTAGAAACATACTTAGATACAACATAACCAAAAGTAGAGGATTGGAAGATAAGGAATTCATCAGGTATATTTTTATCCTATGGGAGTGTCTACTGAATAAGTGCTTACAGACATGAAACTTTCTCAAGGTTTAGTTTAATGCGTGCAGCTTTCATTCTCTTATGAAGACAACTACTCGTATCTCGTCGTCGATGCAGGGCCTGCCTGGGATGGGATCTTTTTCGGTACAGAACGGTTCTGGAGAAAGGAGACGCTAGTTGAAATTTGCATTGCTTCAGCATGTGAATTCGAGTCATCGTCATGAAAAATGTGATGGAACTCGAATTACAGGCAAAAGGTGGCAGCGGCAGATCACACAGTACACCCATGTGGGGTGATACCGACATCATCATTGACATTTTTCTTTATTGGAAGTAAATGGTGTAAGCCTCCGTTACAGTTCACAAGGATATTCTGTTCCTAAACATCATCATCATGACATTCGAGCTCATTGCCACAATCGCCATTGTGAACGCTTCGGTTTAGCACGTTTACGTAAGACTAAAGACGACATTCCCGATTTCGTCTTCAAATCACATTCAATAGTCTTGCATCACCGATTAGCGCATGGGCTATTAGCGTTAGCGTATGGTACAGACACCAATGGTTCCGAAACAGTAGGGACCATTTCCAAGAACTTGTCCGACGGCACAGAGGGAAGTTGGTGCACGTGCAGCACAATGCTAACGACTAAATCCTGAAAATCCCTCACCGTCACATTTGCAGCAGTGAGCAACACATTCAGAACCTCTGAGTAAAGTGTGAGTTGCAGCAGGAGCATTTTTCCGTTGCGACAGTAATTTGAAGCAAATGCCCCCTCCCTACATCAAAATGAACAGTCTGACAGTACTCCCTGCGGCAAAAGACTGACATGGAGATTGAGATGACATGGAAAGGCATAACATCCTGAGTTCCGTGGTGTAATGGTAGCACACCTAACCGGCAAACAGAAGATCCGGGTTTAATTCCCGGCCGCCCCACGGCTTTCGACGCCTGAGTGCTGCGTTCCTTGCATCAAGTTGCCCAGCAGGCTGCACGGCTCTCCTATTCCGGAGCTCAGCATTCGCTGCCTCTTGCCGTTCAACGGTCTGAGCGGCCTTACGCTCTCGACTTACATCTGCTTGCTGTTCATCAATGATTCCAGCCATTACGGCTATCATCGATTTAGACATTTCGTACCGCAACTACAGTGGCAAACGTTGTTTCCGCGCCAGCACCAACCGTTTTTTTTTTTTACCAGCGACAACTTCGTCGCCGTCCTGAGGGACGTCCTTCAACGTTTCTTCGCGTTCAACCTCACCTCGCAATAATCGCCACCATTTTGATGGGAGGTGCTCCTCGGTTACGCGACATATGAAGCAGAGGCTTTTAGATTTTTATTTTTATTTCATCAATCATGAGAACTCAAATAAGTCGGCCATAACATGAAATCCAACCAGAAAACTATTGCATGGAAGTGATGGCGCGAAACCTGACCTAAAGAAAAAAAAATACAGAAAAATTACGTCAACAAAAATGCATTCAAATTGAGAAATTGCAGTCGACCTGTGAAAACGTGACACGAATTCAGTTAACTGTCTCTCTCAAAGGCTGTTACTAAGTATTAGGCATATGGAATTAATACAATGAACCAAAGCTTATGGCTTTGATGATATAGCCCGATAGACCTGGCGCTACGTGCGTTGGATGGCCAAGCCTTTGGCCTAGATTAGCATAGCCCATGGACCTGTCGCTTTGGGCGGTGGCTGGTCGAGCCCATGGCCAAGCCTGGCATAGCCTGGAATATGGCCTAAAATGATCAAGTTTTGTAGGCCTCGTTCGTTGCGGTGACAGCCACCGCCACAACTTCTTCCCAGCACATTCAATACTCTTGTAGTGACACACATTGTTTCCGCGCCAGGACCAAGCGTTTATTATCTATAGTGACTGCCTCATCGCCGTCCTGTAGGACGTCTTTCAACGTTTTATTTTGTCACGTTCACCCTCACCTCGCAAATATCGCCACCGTTTTGATGGGAGGAGCGGTCCCTTTGCGCGACGCATGAAGCAAAGGACTTATGTTATCATTTTGATTTCATCAATTATGAGAATTCAAATAAATCGAACATGACATGAAACGCAAACAGAAAAATATTGCATTGAAGCGATGTCCCGAATCGCCACGCCTGACCTAACGGAAAACAAGTACAGGAAAAGAACACCTCAGCAGAGAATGTATTCATATGAAGAACTTGCTGTCGATCATTGGAAACGTGACACGCATACAGTTATGACCATTCTTTGATTCTGTTAAGTATGAAGTCTATCGCTCAGACTGATGAAGCACGATAGCCCTGGCGCTAAAAGCGTTGGATGGCCAAGCCTATGGCCTAAAATAGCATAGCCTCAAGGAACTGGCGCTTTGATTGGTGGATGGCCTACCCTATGACTCAGAATGGCATTGCATCGTAGGCCCGGTCGTTGGGGATGGCAGCAACCAACACAACTTTTGGCCTCTTCGAATTAAAGTATTAGATACTTGAAAGTAGCCTTTCCGAAACATGGCGATGCTATCATGTGCAGTGGTTTTTTTATTCGGGGGGGGGGGCGGGAATTTAAGTCCTTGGAGTTTGTGACCCTGGCATCGATGACACTTTGTATCCATCGTGTACATGAATGTCTTTAGTTTTTGAAAGTTTAAAACTTTAGAAAGTCTTTAGTCTTTAGAGAGATGTTGGGATTGGAGAGAGAACTTATTGCTTCTGGAGTGGGAGAAGCAGTGGTAGTGGCATTGAAGTTCCGGACGTTCTCGTTGGAAATGCCGTGATGGGTGTGTAGGACCCCGACCAGTCCAGGGGGTCCTTGAATGTAAAAATTCCATGGTGTGTGTGGAATCGGACAGTGATCGAGTGATTTATGCATTTAGTTGCATTCCTCCCATAAAATCATGCACACCTGCCAAAGCGCAGAAGTAGACGTCATAAATGACCTCAATTATTACCCGGCTACAAACCAGGATGTGAACGATGTTATGGGATTCAGTGAAAGAAGATTGGAAAAAGAAAAAATATGCTTAGGTGCCACTATTCAAGGTATAAACATACGCAGATACAAAACGACCAAGAGTAGCGGAGGGGAAGAGAAGGAATTTCATCAGTTCAGTTCCAGATTCCATCAAGAGGTTGTCCTGAAGATTTGAGTAGTTCATGTCCCAGACTGCCAGCGCAAATGATTCTCGTGGGAAAAGGCGTTGGACAGTAGTTATTATGTGTTCTTCTATAGGACTGTATGATGAATAAGTGCTTGGAGACTTGGAAACTTTCCCCAGGTTCAGTTTAATGCGCACAACGTTCATTGTTCTTAATGAAAACCTCGTCGTCGATCCATGGACTACCTGTGATGAGTTCTTTATCGGTAGACAAAGTTCCCGGATAAAGAAGATATTACTCTGGATTGCTTCAGCCTGTGATTCCAATTCATCCTCAAGGAAAACGTTATGGAATTCGAATCGCAGGCGTTCCGTGGCGGAGGCAAATCACACAGTACACCCATCTGTGGTGATAACGACATCATCCTTGACATCTTTCTTTATTGGATGGAAATGGCCTAAGCCTCCAATATCTGACTTTCAGCTCATCACACATGGTATGGTCATGTCTTCGCTGCTATTCCAGGATACCGTACTCGAACCCAATTCAAAACTCTGGTCCGGAGATGCATTTCTTTGACTCAGTAGAAGTTATTTGTGAAACAATGTTGATTAATAATGATGAAATAATGAAGTTTAATAAGATTCAATAATCTGTGATGTTAAAGTAAGTCATTTCATGAATTAGAATCTCTGTGCAAAGATGCCTGAACCACTTGTTCGGAAAAATGTTCACCAGAGTGGGGCCCTGGATATTTATGTTTCTGTTTAGAAAAGGAACTGGGGACATGGTCTTTCTTTCACTAGATCGGAATTGCAACGGATACATGGGATGGGCAACGCTGTTAAGAGGGTTCGTTCGGAATCGTTCAAGCGATTGTCAGTGAAGTTTGAACGGTGATAGATCGGACTTGTTTGGAGGAGACTCATGCTGGTTTGATCCGCATTTTTATTCTTGCATCCACAGGGATTTTTTTTTTGCCTTGTCGATTTTCAACGTACTTGGGGCTAAAACCTAATGAAAATTCGGAAGATGGCCATTGATGTTGAAGAGTCCTCGTTTCCCTATTTTCGTCCAAGAATGTCTTCACCCCATAACATCCGTTTCTTAATTATTGCATTAATTTCTTTAAAAAGTTGCATATGTCCATTATCACTCCCGCATTTGTCGAATGTTTTATTGCTAGGAATGACTGTAACGAACACGAAAGAGGAATGTGCGGAGTCTTTGAAGAATTTGTATCAAAATTTGTTAACCATTCATATATGCTCTATCATCAATGTTTAAAGATGCGAGACGTATTTAATGATTTTTTTTTTATCTCACGAATCCCTGAATGAGGATCATAGGCTCGACACCCCAAGAAGAAATACTCCAGAACGCATCCCCAGGATGAAATATTCCTGGACATATTTTCCATCGCCAAAAAGTAACCGTATACTGCATCCTCCCTCCGGAAGGATATTTCCTCCCTTTTCCGCCTTCAATTTTATTTCCAGAGACTGTAAACTAGCGAACATCTTTTTCTCTTTCCCACTGGCTCATTTGATGCCCTGTCGCTATTCCCTGTACCGTTCAAGGTCATCTTCCATCTCGTCTGGTCTGGCATCATTGAGAGACAGACCTGCAACACTTTGTCCTTCTGAAACACATTTTTTAGTATCATCGTTTTGCTCTTTTCCACCGCCCAAGAAATAACGAGGAAACCTGGGAGGCGACAGTTGAGAGTGGGGAAGAAATAGGGAATGAACAAGTTACATAGAGGATTTCATAAAATCAAAAGAAAAACCATTTCCTGCTAAAGTATTGAGAAATTTCATGACATTTATTTGTGCAAGCACATCTCTATAGATACAGTGTTAGGAGAAATGTGAAAAATAAGATGTCCTCTCCCTGCTCCTCTCTGGGGAGAATTCATTTAGCTAGAGAGTAATTAAATATATTTAAACGTTGAAAAGGAATGTAGAGAGACTGAATCAAATGTCCTCTATTTTAATTTCTTAATATTTCTACAAATTGCGAATTTCTTTAGGTGAAATTCATGCAAATGATAGCCAAGTGGTGGGAAAATTTCGGGGCAAGTGGTTTTTGGGATGAAGGGAACACTTGTGCGCTGAATTCTTGCTTTCATCAAATTATATCCTGGTTTTAATGTATCCTGGCGTGCATCCTGGTTTTAATGGGAATTACATATGAGGTCTAGTTCTGCACCCCCTCAGGTGCGCTATATTTCAAGGCAGAAATGGAATTAATGGCACGAATATCTCGATCCCCGTCTGATACCACACATGGCCTGAATTTCTGTATTCATGGACACCCTGGACTATATAAAGGTCTGGGCCTCCACACCCATCAATGCATTTACAACGAGAACCTCTGGATCTGCATTGCCTCTTCCACCGCTTTCCCCACTTCCGAAGCAGTGAGTTCTATTTCCATCGTCCTCCTGTTCTCTCTCACCCTCTCTGAGACCTCTCCATGAACAAATCAATGTAAAATTTCACTTAGTTGTATGGCTGCACGTGGAGAACATTTTTGGAATGTTATAGCAGCATGGCTGACGGAAGATTTTCTCATGTGTTTCGGAAATGGCTACTTCTAGGATTTTGAGTAAAGAATGAAATGAATTATCCTTGACTTTTGGAAAGGGAGAATCATGGTATGTCGGCATCGATTTTTCAAAAAGAGTGGTATTCAAACATAGTGAAGCATCATATTCTCTGAATGACGCTGTGTGGTAGACGACTTGATTGTAGTTTTCATCCTGCACTTGCCGATTTTTCCCTGACCCCACGCCTTCCTCCGGCTAACCGTCCAGCCCACTTTGCCATTGCTATGAATTGAATCCTTTATTTTCTCTCCACAGGAAATCAACCATGAAACTCGTGATCCTCTTTGGGATTATCCTTCTCGCCGTCTACGTGGAAGAAGGGGAGGCGATTTGTTGCGCACGCGGGGGTTTTCTCGGTTTTGGCTGTTGCAGTTATAAACCGTGCAACATCTTTTGCTGCAATTGCGACGCCCAATGCAGGAATTATTGTGCCCGACGAAGTTTCGACAGTTTCCTCACCAAGAGGAACGCGGAGCAGGAGGAGCATGGACATCCGAAGTCGAAGTTCCACGACATCGACGGGGACGGTGACCGGAGGATCTCGTTCGAAGAAGCACTAGACTACCTGGAGACGAAGGCTTCGTTAAACAGGACCTTGCTGGAGCAGTCGACGGAGTGGTGGGCAACGATGGACACCGACGGAGATGGATTGTTGAAACCGGTCGAGTTGGATTCGAGCCTCGGATGATTCCTGATTCGGCTTCGCGCGTTTTCTTACTGTCGTCCAGGAACGCTTGGACCCCATTCAAATTCATTATTAACTATTTCTTCAGGAATTAAAGAAATTCCTCATGACTATGTGTATAATGATGTGTTGCACGGAACAGTTTCAACGAAAACGAAAGTGTAATTTGTGAAGTCACTGCAAAAATACTACCAAAATTTGCCTTCCATCCATAAATTCTACATCATCTTGCCTAAAGATTCGATACATGTTTCACATCTGAAAATCAAAGGAATCCCCGAAGCTGAATCATAAACTGCTGTCTGAACTCCCAGCCCTACGCGAACTTTGAGATCCTTTCCAACACTTAATTCAGTAATGTACTTGGGGAAAAGTAATTCCCATTTTTAGGTATAATGCTCCCCACACCGGAGACAGTTTGATCGTCGCCATCTCAGCGCACGTTGGACGCTTTCTGTCTATTTTATATAGTTACAAGAAACAACCAATTTGCTCTAGTTCTCTACGTGATTTCAGCCAATTCACTTCTGGAATATTAGCTTTTAATTCTCAGAATGTCCCGCACCGGACGAAACTCCCCGAACTCGTTTGGTGAGCGACATTCGTTCCTGTTCAAGTTCGAGAATGGAGTAACACCACACCGAGTCTGATTATTTTATTTCTTATAATAAATAAATCCCTGTCAATGAACATATTAGATCAAAAAAACTATATATCGACCTTGGAGGACAGTTCCAAAGCAAACAAAAAAAAAGTTTATTGAAACACAATTGAACAGAACCGGTCTGTCTCAGTTACAAAACAAATGAAATGATTTCAAGTCTTTACCGATTTCAGATAAAGATTTTCCCCAGACTTGATCCAATGAATGTACCTAACTCCTTAAAGGACCAAAGGGACACTTCAAAACTTTAGTTGCGGAGGAGAGAAAAAGAAGAAAATAATTTTGAGGGAGGTAACCAGGATGATGAGGAAGAGCCGGACCTAACTTATCTCTCCTTGCTCTTCCTCTGATGTTGACTTCACAGGAGGGGGTTACTAAATTTACCACCTTTCCCATTGGTCGACTAGGTTGCAGAAAACGTCTCCATTGTATGGAAGTCGATGACAAAGTCGTTTCCATTTAAGCGGTAGCCCAGTTTACAGTCCCCTTTTACATGTTGAATGAATGGGCTTGAAACGAGATACTTTCGCCAACTACTCGTCTCGACAGAATTTTAATCTTGATTTCAGCTACCATCAACTGACATGGATGTCAGAGCTGGACATCTGGAACGTCAGCAATTAGCAGCCATTAAGGGGAAGTTAGCTCAACATTCGGTTAAAGTGACACTTGTTTCACTTACTGATACAAATCCTCCTTACATATATTGGGTTGGAAAGAAAGTCTTGCAACACTTTCTAAAACTTTTCAAAGGAATGATGGGCGGGGCTTTGCATTTGTATATGCTGGAATGTTCTCGAAGCTTCTGCCCT
>CAJPEV010005613.1:0-14045 GCA_905338385.1 Darwinula stevensoni
TTCCTCAAAAACGTCAACAATGGACAAAAGCCTAATACTGTATGCTGGCGCTAAAAATTTTCCTGCATTTACGGAGTATCCCTAAAAAATTTGAAGTTCATACACCCATATTCAACAAAGATATTAGCGATTCTTATGGGAGCATCCATTATTTGTCACCCTGTATTTGACTAATATATATGCCTATTTCTTGCAAAATTATGAATGACTTTTTTGGCCAAAATGCTGAAGAAAAGAACAACCTCATAGTGTAAAACTGATAAAGGGTTTAAATATTTCTAATTTGGCAAAGAGATCTGAAAATTACTTCCATTATGCTTTAGGTATATCTCACATCTTGAGTCAATCTTATAATAGGATACATCTAAGTATGTGTCCTCTCCTCACCCTATCCCAAATAAGAAGCCTTTGAGAGACAAGGAAGATCCTTGGGACAGAATGAAGAAAAGGTGGTGAAGGAAAACCATTATACCATTAAGCCACTACTGACTTAAAAGTGGTATCATCCCCCTTAACTTTTCCATATGGTCTCCCCTTGTCTTCCACCATCATGGCCTCTCTCTAGGAAGCAGGTGATGAGAAATTTTGCATCAAATTCCTATTCCCCATCTACTCATACAACTCCAAGTATGTCTTCCCTTATCCCAACAAATACTCGCACTTCCTGAACTGAACTCTGTCTGCATCCTCCTCAATCTGTGGACTGTCTCTGGATAACTTGCTCCAATATTAACATTCCTCCACTCCTCTCCAATCTAAGCTCAACCTCTTGCCACTGCCCTTTGGTCACCTCTTTTCTACTCCCATTTCTAGCTTAATCTTAGGAACTGTCCATCACATGACAAGTTCCTGGTCACTGCCCTACCCTCCTCCAATTCCCTCATTCCCCTTTTCTGAAATCCCAAAGGCTTTCTCATACCATTTCTAAGCTTTCTACAACCATCTCACTGATATTACCTTAATCCATCTAAGATCAATACTGTCCTTCCATATTTCTTGTCCATTGCTGAATTTTCCAACAAAATATTACACATTCACAGCCTCTGATTGAAATTGGAATTATTGTCTACTGACTTGATTCTAACTTGATTTAATATCAGGGGTTTTCCAAGAATTTAGCAACTTCCCATTAGCTCTCCAGTAGAAATTAGCCAAAAGCTTCTGCAAGTCATTGAAGATTTTTCTTCCATTAGCTGATATGAATATATTAATTCTGTTGGACCAGCTTTGAAATCATGGAAGTGCTCCTTGGGGAAGGTTGATGCCAAATGCATTTTGCCTCTTTGGAATCAATATGTCTTACCATCACTGGCTCATTTTAGAGAAGAACTCACATGACTTTTGTAGATAATTGAAGGGCTGAAAGGCAAAGTGGTCTATCTGCAAAAAATGTCTGAAAAAAGTATGGCTGGTTTAGTGCTCACTGAACCTTCTTCCTTCAACAGAAAATTGTAGTTTTTTTTAAAGTATGCTAAAGATAAATTGGTCAATTCATAGATAGTGCTTTTTCTCATTTTTAGGAAGACAGACACTGGAATTATTCACTCTTTCCATGTGGAGGTCAAGGAAATATCAGGTTGATTCATTTGAAATGGCGTTTTTTTTGGTTTTTTTTTAAAGTGATAATTTATTCAATATAATACACGCTAATCAATAATATATTTTCCATCTGAATCAATAACCTACTGCCACCTTTTTGGTAGTTGCAGGATTCCTCTGGCGTAGAAATCCGCTGGCTTTGAAACAAAATAGGCAGCTATTTCGTTTTTCAGATCTTCTTCATTTTGAAAATTTTTTCCTGTCAGATGGTTCTGCATCGAGCGAAACAAGTGGTAGTCTGATGGCGCAAGATCTGGAGAGTATGGTGGATGTGCCAAAACTTCCCATTGCAGCTCCCTGATTTTTTGTTTCACAATTCGAGAAGTATGCGGTCGAGCATTATCATGCAGAAGAATGACTCCCTTTCGATTGAAAGCATGCAAACACGAATATGAGACTTTTCTACCGACATCTGGAATTGCAGGGAAAAAAGGATAGATTAAAAGAAGAACAAAAACAAATAAAGTAGAATCACCGTCACAATATCAGCTTTGATTTAATGTGCAACAAGTCAAAGTGATCTTATATTATCGGCTGAAATATGATAGGATTTCCATATGGTACCAGGAAACGCCATTTCAAATGAATCAACCTGATAATTTTTTTCAGATAGACCATGTTACCTTTCAGCCCTATTGTGGATATATGGGGCATGAATAGGTATCTGGAGTCCACATACTTTCAAAACCCACTGTCATCTGCAGTTTATGTTGGGGCATCATTTCGGTGCAGGAGGATCCCATGAATTCCTCATGAATGGCAACCAAAGCTGGGATTTTGTGGAATCCTTGGTGCAGGGATATGCAACCCATGGCCTGTAGACCTGCTTCTTGCAGCCCAGTAATGTATAATAGGATAGCAGATAAAATAAGTTTCTTTGCAGCCCAAGGCCCATCACAACATTGGTCATCCCTTAGTAACTAAACTAGAGATAGTCCTTTCACTTTCTTCCCTTAATTATTCCTCACATGGGGGCATAACATTGGTCTTGATAAAGAAGGTTCTCGATCCCAAAGGCTAATTTTGGGGATTGGAATTTCCTAGGAATGTGACAGGGAGCCTTCTTTTTTCTACTGCATTCTATGGCCCACATGAAGAGTCAGTCACTTACATGTGGCCCACTGCTGATAAAGGTTGCACACCCCTGCATTAGTGCAAGGAAGGTTCCATGAAGTCCCATGTAACAGAAGACAACTTCATGGAACCTCCTGCACCAAAACAATCCCCGCCACACATGGGACTATTAGAAAATTACTGCAATGGTCTCAACAACTTATCTTTTCACATTGATTTCCTCAAAGATTGCACAATGGCAAATTGTGTGTGTGTGGAACGGGCTTTGCTTTGGGAAAGAAAGCAAATTGTCATTCTTTTCATTCCATTTATGAGGAATTGCACTCAGGACCATTTCATTAGCACTTCACCTCATGTCCGTTTTTGGGTAGGTGTTTACACAATGCACTACAAGACAAGCCACATTCTAACCTACCAGTTCCTGAATGGAAAAAAGAGTAATTCGATAATCAACATACCAGGGACAAGGGAAATGAAATCCTGTAAGCATAGGCCAACAGTAAAACTACGCTCGGGCCAATCGAGACAGGTCGATGGATATGTCGAGCCGGGTTTATACGTGGTAGGAGGGATGAGACACACGAGTGCAGGTAAGGAGAGACGGAAGACGAATACAGCGTTCTGATTGAATTCGTAGCTCCGAGAAGAGTGTGTGAAGGCGAACGTTTCAGAACCTGGAGACGCCATATGCAACAGGGGGAAACACCAACTACTGACATCTCGCGGCTAAAGTGAGCATGAATGTGGACAGTTTCAGGGTGTGATCTGCGCGAAGAAAATTCACGGAATGAGGCAAATGAATTATTCAATAATTTTGTCCAGAAATGGAAAAGAATCGTGGTTTAATCCATTGGAGATTTTCCAAAATGCCCAAATGTCATATCCAATGTGAAACTCTAGTGAACTTGAAAATGTATCCCTCATCTTGAATGTATTATCTCTATTTTTAAGTTTAAACTTTTCGCGCTTCAGAATAGAAACTATTTCAATTTTTTAAATGGAAGCCCTGAATTTGCTGGGATATCGGTTCATGTTCTGATGTCGAGGATTCACCTCGAATTCTTTTCTGGGATAAGTATTGTTTTTGCTTAAATTAACAAATCTTAAAACACGGATTCAAAAAAGGTGCCCAAGAATCTCCTCCAATAGCAGATCACTCAGTCTCTCATCCCCGCAACGAGACCGTAGGTAATTTTTTTTTTGCTCTCTTCCTAGCGTCTCTAAGTAGTTGTCAAAGGCAGAGTTAAAGCATGATGAATGAAGATCTCAGCATACGCAGCTGGAAGTTTCAAGAGCGCATATCCGAGTTCATGATTTAAATAAAAAAAAACCGGAACCCTAAAGGGCATGCAGCAAGAGAGCTCTAAAGGCAGACATTCAGGCTAATACAGGGAATAAAGGAGGCTGTTAAAAATCGCTAAGGCGCAAGGGGGGGGGGGGGCAGTTGCTCCTCCTGGCCCCCCCGAAATGACGTGAAATGATTTCGCAGCGAGAATATTAAAAGGTAGGAGTTTGAAAGAGCCAAGTGACTGGAGACCAACCGACGAGGCCAGATCTTATCTCGCGTTCAACATTTTCTGTCTATCCAGCGTGCCCCAGGGAAAAGGAAACGGATTGAATCCGCCAGGAGAGACGTAGGCGAGCGGCGGTTGTAGTGAGCAGCGTTACAATTCTTGCAGCGTTAGCCTATTCAGCAAGTTTTCATTTCGTCATCATATCCGTCTCGTCGACGGAAATGGTTTTCCGTTTTGTTGAGTTTTAGTCACTTGGCGAAACGGGAACGTTCGTCGTCGGTATCGGTAAGCTTTCGTCATATCGTTCACAAGCTAGAATTTTATCTCGTCGTCGTCATCGTTCAATGAACACAGCACTCCTGGTTGCGCCTCGTCCATGCCATGGATGGATGGTAGCCACGCTTCGCCTTCCTGCAATGACACTGAAAAAAAAGATATGTGGGTCATGATGTAACGTGTCTCGGTTCCGTCTTCATTCTCGAGATGTCACTCCGATCGTCTCGGAAAAGCTTCCCAAATGACGTCACATCATCCCACCGTTTGCAATGCACCACGTGGTTAGCAGCTGATTCTCGCTCTACCCATAATCTTTAGTTTGTTTAATTCTATGAGTGCTTCTCTATTTATGTCATATTCTGTAGATTCTTCTCTCCCCACCGTATGAAGAAGCCTGCTTATGATATGTTGACGCAGTCAAGTCAGTGAAAACGGTAACGTTAGTGTTTAGACTGCCAAACTGAAAGGAAATGACGGATTCTGCACTATAGCAAGTGCAGAACATAGCTGCCCGCTTTTTTCACAGCAATAATCGGTGCAATATCGACTCGACAGTGTTTCACATTTGGGGCAGACATTTTTTGCAAATTGGCTTCGGCGCTCATGCGTGAGGAATGTCCCATGCACAGGTGTCCAAATCTTGGGAAAAATTTTTTGACTCAAGTGAAAAGCACTTGAGCTCACTGGTCTAAGCCCACAATGGAAGAGATGCTAGGCCTAGGCCAACTGTGATAGCCCAAGAATCTTTGTTGAAAAAAATATAAGGGAAATATTCCTTTCTTGTTGATTAGATGCAGGCTTCCTAACTCCAAATAGACTTGCACTCATAGAATAAAACAAACTAAAGATAATGGGCAGAACGAGAATCAGCTGCTAACCACGTGGTGCATTGCAAACGGTAGCATGAAGTGACATCATATGGGTCTTTCCAGCTTTTCTGACTTTTTTATTAATATTTTTTGCAACTGATCCATTCCTATTGCAATTTTTTTTATAAATATTAATGGCCCAATGATAACTGCCCATTATTTACCTTGACAATTGCACCAACTTCTGGACATAAGTTATTGGTCTGTGCTGAATGGATTCAGGAACTATATGGACATATCAAGTACCAACAGCTGCAAAGAATACAACTCCAAAATGAGAAGGCATGGGAAAATGTGGCAAAGCATATTTTGTGGAAAACTAATTTTTTCTCAATATTAGTGGACTTCATGATAGGGAGTGAAGCATCCCTCCAAAAAGTTGTGATAGTTTAAATTTTAGCCATAGCTCATGATAGCAGGGTTATGAGAGTTTGAGAGCAGATGCATGGGTATGTTTGACTGATGGGACAGGGATTTTTAGGGCACCCCGAGTAGCCAGAGGCAACTTCTTTATAATTTTGCAACAAAGTTGAGCCTTTAAACCTACAATCATATTTCTGAGGCACATTTAATTTAGTACTTATTAATTTGATTGCCAAGTAACATTGGTTGATGCATTCCCACTGCTGGAGTTGTTCTCAAGATGTATCTGACTTTTAAAATAATCATACATACCTTGAAGAACTCAATTTCACTAAGCAAGGAAGCAGGTGCAATGGTCTTGAGATTTGCCTCTTTCTTTTTCTACTTTTCATAAAATATTTTGGCTTCCAATATTTATTCCCTGCAAAACTAAAGACCAGCTTCATTACATAAAGTAACTTTAGATGTTGACATTTGCTGTATATGCATTGTGTTATAGTTACTATAATCATGAGGAGAGTAGAAGCCATGGCAAAGTGTCTTTGACTTTTGATTTTTAAAAGTACCTCTGAGTACTGTTCAGCACTGTTCATTAAGCTAACTTGTTGCTAGATTTATACTTAAGCGAAGTTGAATATGGTGTTTGAATTTTTCTGAAGGAAGGCTTCATAATATTGAAAATTGTTCAGGGCTTGCATGCTGTGTATTGTGTGAAGGATGCCCTTCCAGAAGAAGCCTTGTATATTTGGGTGACTGTCAAGTCAATTTTCATCAATGCAGCAGATGTATCACAACAAGGTCTTCAAAAGACAAACCATCCAGAAGCATCCTTAACCCCCAATGAAAGTTAGTCACGGATCACCTATTCTGAACTTGTAGCCATATGTGGGGGTTCCTGAAGTGTCTGTATGTGGGTGATGTTTATTTACTCTGACTCCATTTTCTTGTCCACAATGCTGGTGAGTTCCATATGGAAATATGAGATGATACAACAACAGGAACAAATGTTTTATTATAAAGCATAATGCAGGAAGAGATCAACTCACATTCATACATTCACCATGTCAGCACCTATACAGAAGTCCTGGTAGCACATAACATTGAATCATGTTGAATCAGCATCTGAACATGGAATCAGTATTGATTCAATGTTGCATGCTACTAGGGAGGGAATGGAACATAAGATTTGATAAGATTACAGACCAGAAGTGGTTCTGACTGGGAGAGAAGAAAGAAAGATCACATTCATGTATGCACACAAACAAAATGAAGAATGGCTGAGTCTACTGTCTACTGGAGGTCTAAGTTTTTTATTTTTCATGGCCCAGTCAGGAGGACATCATTTGGAGGTGGGAGGTTTAAGTGAGGAGGTGGCACCTCCCCCTCCTATCCTTTCATGGACACCTCAGTCTTGGTGCCCACATATACCATTTGCACTAAACAGAGGTGAGGAACCTGAATTGCTCTCAGATGTCAGATCAGGTGCTATACTAACATGACAATGCATGAATTGGGAATGTTTCTGGATGGCCAGTCCTTGGGACATCCTTCACACGTTTAACATAGGTGTCATCCAGGGCCATTTATTCTTTTCTGGTTGCACATACTTCACACAACTCTGCAAAATGTGGACACAAGCTAAGAAGTTTCAAGCATTTTTGCAACTTCCTATTCAAGAAACTCCAACACTATTGCTGCACCTTGCTATAGTCTCCATATCTCTGGAAGAAGGCTCTAATGATGATCAAAACCTTAACCATAAAGTACTTTGCAAGGACTTACATATCCCTCACCTGCATGATTCTGCACTGAATTTCCTATTGCTGGCTTTGATTGTTGCAACCACCTATCCATCACAATGCACCAATGTCACATCCATGTTCTTTTATGTTTCCTTTTTATGCTTCCTTCCCCTTGTACTTCAAGATAGTAAGAATAAAGGCCACCATTGTCTAAGTCTAAGGATACATAGAGCAGCAAACTGAACCATTTCCAGCTTCTCTTAGAATTTGGTCTAAGATTCCTATAGTAAGATATTCTCTGACTCAGCTCTGGAGTGATTCACCTCTTGGATTTTGAGTCATCTGTATCATCATCTGTTCTTCAGGCTCTGATGTTGAACAAGTGAATGTCCCATTCACAGCATTGACCAAACTCCTTCCTATTTCACCACTTGATTTGAAGTTTCACTTGAAGGTTACTGTTTACTGCAAGAATATTCACATCATTCCACAGCTCATGGAGAACATTATAAACTGCATTTGGGACTTTCCTGTTGATATAATACACCAAATTTTTTTTGAAAACTTTGCTACATTGTGTTCAATTATGCATAGGGAATGAGGGGGATCAATTCCAACATCTGTTGCAGTAAAAGGAGTCTTGCATTGTTGGATCACAGTTGATGTCAAACTTTTACTTGCTAGCTTTATTATGTAAGTGTTTATGCTATTTTTTGTGCATTGCACTAGTAAAAAACACCCTGTATTTTGAAGAGGGACCTGTCTGATACTTCAGGACTTGCATGTGTAGATTTTCAAAATGGTCAAGTGTCACCCAGCCCTTCAACCTATTTTTAGCTTCTTCATTTTCTCAGTATAAGCTCGATTAATTTCCTCCTTGTCTCCCATGTGGTCTCCAGCTTGTTCCTGTAAAGCCCTTTTCTTTCACCTAATATTTATGCTCTCTCTCCATCCTGCAGTTTCTCATATAAGGGGAACCTGCCAGCAACTTTTCTATCCATCTTGTGTGAGCTATCTCTATGAAGTCTCCTTATCCTGCAGAGGGGAGGACCATGTAACCAGTACATCTAGATGAGAGTTGTCAATATTATGAAGGCATTTTGTTCAGAATGCAGAATGTTCAGAACTCATTGGTAGTTAGAGCAATGAAAATGAAAACACAACATGGACACCTCAACAATACTGATACAGGAGGAAAAATGTATTGTAAGCTGGAATGGAAGCCTGTATGGAAAGATATGGGTTGTGGGATAGAAGGAAAAATTGAGAAAGGAGGAGAAACAGGCAGCAGCAGATATGTTTTTGATATTGGATAGGGCTTTCTTGGGAAATGGGTGAATTTTTGCTAGAACTGGTTTTGAGTTTGGGCTGGATTAACATGGTGTTTCTTGCAAGGACACTGTTTTCATGCTTTCTGCCTGTCTCAGTAAGTAGAGATTGCTCTCATCCCATGTGGAGTATCTACCCCTTCCTTTTTCATGTGCGTATCTTCCTATTTCCGTTTTCATGTGGGAAAACTGCACCATTTCATAGAATACAAATGGTTTTCAAAAAAGGTAATGGAAAATAAGTTGTTTCTTTCCTGAATAGTATCCATTAGCACAAAACCTCCATCCTTGATCCCAACACAATGATGATGAATGTCAAATATGCTTTCCAGACCTAGGACTGATTTTCAGAAGGTCTCTTTGGATATCAATAGGCTAATTGCATTAGTTTATCAAGGAAATCCATGATGACAATTATTGGCACTCTCTTTCAGCCAAATATATCATGAGTTAACATCCTTCTTTACATGTGGAGTATCTACCCCTTCCTTTTTCATGTGCGTATCTTCCTATTTCCGTTTTCATGTGGGAAAACTGCACCATTTCATAGAATACAAATGGTTTTCAAAAAAGGTAATGGAAAATAAGTTGTTGATGATGAATGTCAAATATGCTTTCCAGACTGATTTTCAGAAGGTCTCTTTGGATATCAATAGGCTAATTGCATTAGTTTATCAAGGAAATCCATGATGACAATTATTGGCACTCTCTTTCAGCCAAATATATCATGAGTTAACATCCTTCTTTGACATTCATGACAATGTTCAGGATGTTAATTTTTCAATACATTCATTCATACCATAGGTGACATTTATAAGTGGAATTGAAGGGAGAGATGACAGAAATAATATAATCTGGATGGTGAAGAATTTTGCCAAAGAATACTCAGGAGAATGGAAGCTTATTCAAGAAACCCAAGATCTTTAATTCAATGTTAGACTGGTAAGACTGGACATTTGTTATATATTGAACTGTTTCACTTCTCCACTTCACTACTTCAATATAAATTTTTTAACCATATTGACCCCTCCAAATTATTGTAGAACTTAAAAGAACTTTACGTCTTTGTGGCGTCTCTCTAACCCTTCCTACTATTACTAGAGTTTGAAGGTTGATCAGTTTTTCCTAATCATTGCACATTGCACGGACTGACACATCGCATCGTTCGTAATGTCGAGTACTGTAAATAGAATCATGCACCAGTTCAATTACAATGTCACACTATTGATATAATGATCGAAGTCACTAGGTTTCAACCTAAGATGAGAGATTCTATTTAAAAAATAACTCTAAAAATCCCATGCTCGTATCGCCATTCCATAAAACTAAAACTCAATAAAATTGAAATAATTGAGGATAATATGTAGGGAAATTCAGCCCAGATTAAGCTTTGAATCAATAACAAGATATCGATCCAATGGCGATGATATCCTATGAATATCAAAAACATGACCGCTTATGGACTTTTATCCATCTCTGGACAACTGGACTGCCCGTGGACGAGTTTTGAATCACCCACGGCTACAAGGGTAAGTCTGCAAGTACGGAAAATATCTTCGACATCCCCATAGTGATGAGAGGCTTGATTGGTACCAAGCAAGGCTGCCTTGCAGGAGACCCAGGTTCCCATCCAGCTGGAAATCACATGCCGCCGGACGAACCTAAAAAAAAAAGCGATGAACATGCGAGTTAAAACTCATGGTGGATGTTTTATGAATGCTCGTAGGATGTCGAGCAAAGACTGGGAGACCTTCCCTCTGACAGTTCTGTCAATAAAAATGGCAATGCCATTTCCGACAATATTAGCGAGGCCAGGCTGAACCCGCCGCTGTGCGTATCTCGATTCCTACGTTGCTACTGCCCGATTCAGCAGTTGCTTTCGTATTGCATTTCATGTTTTCCTACGTTCACGTAGAAGAAGGAAAGTAGTAATTAGTAGATGCATTTCATAAATTTGTCAAGAGTGGAAAATCAGCTCAAGAAGACTCCAGGTAATTCTTGCATTATGGTTAGAGAGAAGAGGGTCCCCTTTCTCAGATGACTCCAGGAAAAATTGGCCATCGTTTAGCACGTGTCACCCTTGGCAATATGGAGCATCGCGCCCCAAGTAACACAAGATATTCCAGCAACGTTTAGGAAATGTTGATGAACAATGTTGCATTGTTGTGTAAATGTCCAAAACATCAACGTTGCTCAATTATGTTTCCTTTTTATGCTTCCTTCCCCTTGTACTTCAAGATAGTAAGAATAAAGGCCACCATTGTCTAAGTCTAAGGATACATAGAGCAGCAAACTGAACCATTTCCAGCTTCTCTTAGAATTTGATCTAAGATTCCTATAGTAAGATATTCTCTGACTCAGCTCTGGAGTGATTCACCTCTTGGATTTTGAGTCATCTGTATCATCATCTGTTCTTCAGGCTCTGATGTTGAACAAGTGAATGTCCCATTCACAGCATTGACCAAACTCCTTCCTATTTCACCACTTGATTTGAAGTTTCACTTGAAGGTTACTGTTTACTGCAAGAATATTCACATCATTCCAGAGCTCATGGAGAACATTATAAACTGCATTTGGGACCTTCCTGTTGATATAATACACCATACTTTTTTTGAAAACTTTGCTACATTGTGTTCAATTATGCATAGGGAATGAGGGGGATCAATTCCAACATCTGTTGCAGTAAAAGGAGTCTTGCATTGTTGGATCACAGTTGATGTCAAACTTTTACTTGCTAGCTTTATTATGTAAGTGTTTATGCTATTTTTTGTGCATTGCACTAGTAAAAAACACCCTGTATTTTGAAGAGGGACCTGTCTGATACTTCAGGACTTGCATGTGTGGATTTTCAAAATGGTCAAGTGTCACCCAGCCCTTCAACCTATTTTTAGCTTCTTCATTTTCTCAGTATAAGCTCGCTTAATTTCCTCCTTGTCTCCCATGTGGTCTCCAGCTTGTTCCTGTAAAGCCCTTTTCTTTCACCTAATATTTATGCTCTCTCTCCATCCTGCAGTTTCTCATATAAGGGGAACCTGCCAGCAACTTTTCTATCCATCTTGTGTGAGCTATCTCTATGAAGTCTCCTTATCCTACAGAGGGGAGGACCATGTAACCAGTACATCTAGATGAGAGTTGTCAATATTATGAAGGCATTTTGTTCAGAATGCAGAATGTTCAGAACTCATTGGTAGTTAGAGCAATGAAAATGAAAACACAACATGGACACCTCAACAATACTGATACAGGAGGAAAAATGTATTGTAAGCTGGAATGGAAGCCTGTATGGAATGATATGGGTTGTGGGATAGAAGGAAAAATTGAGAAAGGAGGAGAAACAGGCAGCAGCAGATATGTTTTTGATCTTGGATAGGGCTTTCTTGGGAAATGGGTGAATTTTTGCAAGAACTGGTTTTGAGTTTGGGCTGGATTAACATGGTGTTTCTTGCAAAGACACTGTTTTCATGCTTTCTGCCTGTCTCAGTAAGTAGAGATTGCTCTCATCCCATGTGGAGTATCTACCCCTTCCTTTTTCATGTGCGTATCTTCCTATTTCCGTTTTCATGTGGGAAAACTGCACCATTTCATAGAATACAAATGGTTTTCAAAAAAGGTAATGGAAAATAAGTTGTTGATGATGAATGTCAAATATGCTTTCCAGACTGATTTTCAGAAGGTCTCTTTGGATATCAATAGGCTAATTGCATTAGTTTATCAAGGAAATCCATGATGACAATTATTGGCACTCTCTTTCAGCCAAATATATCATGAGTTAACATCCTTCTTTGACATTCATGACAATGTTCAGGATGTTAATTTTTCAATACATTCATTCATACCATAGGTGACATTTATAAGTGGAATTGAAGGGAGAGATGACAGAAATAATATAATCTGGATGGTGAAGAATTTTGCCAAAGAATACTCAGGAGAATGGAAGCTTATTCAAGAAACCCAAGATCTTTAATTCAATGTTAGACTGGTAAGACTGGACATTTGTTATATATTGAACTGTTTCAGAAGAGGTGAAGTGATGAAGTTATATTTAAAAAATTGGTATAACTGGGGAGGTTNTGCAGATCAGCGACTTGAAGAAAGGCATCTTTACCCCAAGCCCCTCGCAGAGAGGCTACAAATGAATTTTTGATCCGCTAGAATACCTCTTTATTTTTGCGAAACTCACAGAAGCGAAAAAAAGAGATATGACTCAATAGTTGTCATTCACATTCAGAGATTTCGTTGTATCATTGTCCAATGACTTTAATTTAATTTAAAAGTTGAGATGTGGAGATCGCCACTTTGAACGACTTCAATGTAACTTGGCAAAGCAAAGAGATTGAGTACATTAGGCAAGATAAAATCCTCCATCCAGCTTTCTGTGAATTTGCGATTTTCATCATCTACCTTTCGTTTTCTAGAGGACCTGGCTATCACTGTCACGGGGTTGGCACAACAGAGAGACACCAGAAAGAGTAGCAATAAAATCTCCAAATAGAAAGACAGGTACCCAGCCAGTTAGGCTGGGCACCTGTCTTTCTATCTCGGTCCGTGTCAAGGTCAACCCGCCCGGTCCGCAGGTTGGATAGCGCTGGTCTACATCCACACTTTGGAACTGAAAATCGAATTTAATTACGATTTCGAATCCTAGCAAGTTTAACGCAACAATGCGAGAATCAATTAGAATCAACAATGAGAGGCTTATGAAGAAGCACCAAAAGAAAGTATCACCATGGAGCAGAGTGTATCTTTTGCACCCCATTTGACCGAACCCGAATTCATCCTGCTTGCAAATCGAATATTAGCAAAATCAATGTTATAGTGCTAAAATGCATCCTTTCCAAAACATATCAACATGAGCTGCTTTTAAACAACATTAGACGTAAACCAAGCTTGCTGGGTCACAATGTCAAATCGTATTATGAGCTTTTCAATTCGGGAATCTATTGAAGCAAGCATATAATGTGAGATAGGGGTTGTACTAGGCATAAAAAAGTAAAAATGCCTAAAATGCCTCGATTGCAGGCAAATTACAACTCATCGTCAAACTGATTTGTCACATACACCAAATACAATCTATTTCTTAAACTAATCTTCAGAGATAAATTTGTTCCATAGGAAGGTTTGACCTTGTCCTGATGCCAGAGGAGTCTCAAGAGTTCAGCTTAATCTTGAATGGTTCAATGGAAACGGATTTTGAAGAAGGTTTCGCGTTTTAAAGGATATCATCGCCGATTTGTGGCACAATACTCATTTTCTTTTCAACACAACCATACCACCTTCAAA
>CAJPEV010005614.1:0-14029 GCA_905338385.1 Darwinula stevensoni
CATCAGGACGCATTGTCGCCAACGTGTTAACTAGTGAGTTTGTTTGCCCGGAGGGCAAACAAACTCGCTATGGTCGCGCCTTCCGCGCTCCATAACCTTGGATAGTGATTACTTCATTTATTCCTTGCGAAATGGCAAACACGTATTTAAAGTACGCCCCCATTGAAATACATGACATATGGGGACGAAAGTCTTCGTTTTTATTAAAATCATTACTTCTATTATTTATAGTGTACCTAACTTGAAATGTTTTCATGTGTCCCTTTTTGTAAGAGTGGGGAATACATTTCAAAATACTTCCCTCCTATATTATACGCTAAGTGGGCATATCTCACAAGTAGGATTTTCCCTGTACTCAGCAAGTGCAGGCTCGTCCTGGTAGGAGAGCCTGGAGGGGAGGAGAAGGGGTGAAAGAGGAATAGGAGAGCGAATGTGCGAGAGGATGTGTGAATCTTGTCTGCTCATGACGTTTTAGGCAGGAAAAAGAAAACAAACTTCAACGTGGAAAAAGTCCCACCATTCCATAACCCATAAGCCCAGGAAGACGATTCAAGTTACATGATGGCGGCCAGTTTCAATATCATGCTTTCTAAAGGCACTTTCTTCTCATAACGAGTCGAGACGATTCGAGGAACTTTGGATAGGCCTAATGTACCCTGATTGCACCAATCTTGAATCACGTAAAAGGGCTACATTCGGTCTAACGTTACACGTTCTCTATTAAATGTGCTATGAGAGGCTGAATATGACTATGATTGGCATAACGTTACACGTCCTTAACGAGGTTTCTCGAAGACCAGGGATTAATCCTAATAGGCCTAATTGGTTTATAGGTCGAATATTGAATTTCTTTGGAACGAAATAAGGTAGGCATAAGCCAGACCTAAAGACGGTCCATCGGTTAGGCCTAGACTTAAAGTTTGTGAATTTTGTAGAGAAGGTTGGGGGGAGTGGTTTTCAGGGTGAGAATGAGGTTGGATTCAAGTTGAAGGAAGGTAAAACCTGTGAAAATAGGTTTTTACATTCCTACACAATATCTCGATTTCATAGGTTTTAGTACAATGGGTTTTTCAACCTGATAGAGATGGCTGCGATTAAAATCCCCCTCCTAATATTTTAGCAAAATAGTTGTTCTATACCGTGGTCAATTTACATCAAGATTGGTTCCGTCCTCTTAGGGATATGAGCTTTTAAAGACATACAATTTAAATGAAAATGCTCTTAATAACATGCATGGGGTATACGCATGGAGTTTATGTATCTGGTTGACACATCGAGAATACGTATGGAGATGAAACATGGAGGATGAGAGTGGGGTTTATTCACCATGAATATATAGGGATTTCATGAACCGGAATACGTATGGAATTCACAAGTTGAGAGTATACATGGAATTCATGCCTCGGGTTTAACGGATCGAAAATTTGTACGTATTCTCACATTAAATATATGTATAGGGTTGACACATCGAGATTAAGCATTGGGTACACACATAGAGAATAAGTACGGAATTCGCTAATTGAATCTAATATATATAGATGGGATTCAGAGGATCGATTAGATGACCCGGGTTCGGTGGTGTAGTGGTGGCACATCTTACCAGCAATCAGGAGATCCTGTTTCAATTCCCGGCCATTCCTTGAGTCTTTTTTTTGGCTTTTTTGCGTTCCATGTCCCGTTACTTATTCCCCCTCCATAACATTATTTTTGCTTGAGTAAAACGGAGAGATATGGAAGGCTGAAACATGGCATGGACGTGCATACCGAGACGATGAGTTCAGGAAAAATGAAAAAAAATTTAGATCCATGCCCTTGGGGGAAATTTTTTTTGGGTCGACGTTTTCAATTTTCTTGTCCTGGCTTATTCAGCTCGTGTGGAAAGATGAAACTTGGTACATAACTACTTATACATCCCCTGGGGGAATTTTTTCGAGGGGCGAGGTTTAGAAAAAAAATTGTCTTGGCGAATTGGACAAAAATGGAAAGGTGAAACTTGGCACACATATAATTGACATGACATTGAGTTGAGGGAGTACTCAGCTTTCATGGTGCATCCTTTCCGGGCATAGCCTTTGTGTGGGTTGGCTAGTCCAAAACATGTTCTTTCACCAGCGAAAAAAGCCAAACGAATAAGATTGCAACTTTGCGCGCATGTATGTAACTCACTGAGGATGGATTTCGATTCTAAAAAAGGGTAATTTTTGAGTTAAAACGGTCCAGGGCACATATTTTGCAAAAGGCGTGTTTTCCCGAATTATCTGATACGGTAAACAGAGTTCGGAAGAAAATTTAAACTTGGCAATGGCGAACCTAATGGATGAAAGTATATATTTCCTTTACTCAGTGTAAATAAAAAATTATACTTTTATTATATATAGACGATCGCGAGTAGCTGAATGACATAAGTTCCTTTTGCATGCTGAGTTCAGGGAAAATTATATTTTGTTGCTACATGACATAGGGGGACACATTTTCGGGAAACATATTTTCAAACAGTTTTCTTTGCATCAATCAAACGGAGACACATGGAAAGCTGAAACTTGGCAAGAACGTGACCGCTGACGCACTGAGCACAAATGCCAAACGTCAAACTTTGAGGGGTTTTTCAATTTCAATTTCAATTTTTGGGGTTCATATTTATTGTGGGCGTAACGTAATTTTCCATATCATACCGAATCGGGCAGAAATAGAAAAGTAGCTGACGCACGCATTACCGACTTGATGTTGATTTAAAGAAAAATTAAACTTTTGTTGTGCGTCTCCCTAGAGTACAGCTATTGTGTGGGTCGCTTTTCCAAATGTATTTCTTCCGCCAGCAAAAAGGGGAAACGAATAAGGCTGAAAATGGGTGGCATAGAGTTCCCTTAGCCAACATATCAAATGAAAAGAAAATTTCGTTAAAACCCATCAGGGCACCCATCCCTCCGAAGTCTGAATTCCTCTAGAGTGAACAACGTAGAAATAACACCTATTCCTCTAGAGCAGGGGTACCCAAAGTGCGGCCCGCGGGCCGCATCCAGCGCACTAAGTGCCTTAGAGAACATCCACTTTGGGCACCCCTGCTCTAGAGTGTACAACGTAGCAATAACACACACTTCCTTCAATGACTGAGGAGTAAAGAACGTGTTCATGAGAATGGCGTAAGCCTACATCTCCATCTGGGGGGGAGGGGCTAGAAAGCAGACACATAAGCTCATTACTTCTGAGTTTCAAGGCGATAATTCCAATTCGACTGTAGGGAACTTAATCGTTAATTTTATATTCTGGCAAAAGGACTCTATGGCAGTCCCTTTTCCAAACTCTTCTAATGGTTCCATACAGTTCTCTATGAAAAAACCGTATAAACAGTATATGCAGCCCGTAGCTATACCTTCCCGATTTGCTGAAGTGTGAGCATTGGCCTTATGTACTTAAGTGGATTAGACATAGCCACCTTATATCGAAATGTAAATGGAACATCTTCTACTGTTTCCCTGCCAGAAAAATAAATAGAACCCATTCACATCTGCACGCGTACCACGCGCCAACTCGTGCCCTTCTCTTCATCAATGACCCAACGGCATAGCTCGAACGTCTATCGCGTCAGGTTATGACAAAAGGATGCTCGGTAAGATGGGCCGAGAAGTTCCTCGATGAGAATAGGTCGGGCAAGATTCGAGTAGGCCTCTGCGTCTGTCCAAGGGTTACCTATAGGCCTGCTAATCAATCACGTCATGGCACGAACCTTCTTTGTCAAACTTCATCCAAGGTGTGGAATGATACAACTATTTATTTTCTCTCCTGCCTCCATGAAGGAAGAAAATGTATGAGAGTGGTATTAGCCTAAGCATCCATCCATGGGTTGAGCCTAGGCCTGCGAAATCTGTCCCCCGACCCCTCCGCCAAAACGTGCTCCCAGGGCATGGATCCCGAAAGTTGGGCATTCGAACTTAGGCTTTCTCTGGAATCGAAAACCCATCAGCTATTCACGTTCCTTCCATTTTGTTGAAGGCAAGGGGAGCCTGAGACTGGCTTACAAAATGAGACCCCATGGAATGAGTCCTCAGGGCACTTTTCCCCAAAGTTGGAATTTTTCTGATGTTAGCAATCTAACAGCTATATGTGTACCAAGTTTCAGCCTATTATCATGTCTAGAACATGGTTAGAATTAGCGTCAGTCAGTCACCGTCGTCTATATATATTAGATGGAATTCATTTATTGAGGATATGTATGGAGTTGATGCATCGAATATATGTATGAGGTGCACACACTATTTCCTAAAAAGTTGAACATATGCAGTGCTAAGAAGTACCGCTCATAAAGAACATTGCGATAAAGCTAGTGCACTAAAAGTGACAATATGCTTTTGCAATAAAAATGCGTACCTCATGAATCTAGATAATGTACTCTCCTTCTCTGTGACAGAAATTGAACGGGAAAAGTCAAATACATATTAAAACATTGCGTTAATGATTAAATAGACTCTGCATCGAGATCTTGCAGATAAATTATGTTGATCTTCGAAAAGACATTGGAAACTAGAGTGATAATTTCTTTACGTGAGAAGTTGAAGGCGAAATTGGAATGAGATCCTTTTATAAAATGGCATCAGCCTAAAGGTAATTAATTTTTAAGGTATGTTAGGTCAATGGAGATTATATTTTCCTTGCAGTAGGATTTCCCGGAATTCATATCCCGTGAGTCCCGAGACTTGACGACAACACGCATGTTAAGTATTGCAGCTACACTCAATATAGTAGTACTCTGTACAGAATGAATCAGTACAGAAGTACTCCGTACTGAAGTATTCAGTACTGAAATACTTCATCGCGAAATACTTTTTATTCTTCCTTGAGATTTTGAAGCGTCAAAGAGTGCATACACGTTAAAATGTAGCGTCTGCAAAAAGGAAACAACTTTTCTCTCGAATTTAAACTGTCCCATAATCTGAGCAACCATTTGTACTGTTACTCTATCTTCCCCGTCCCACTTGAGATTTTCGGTCGAACGTTGACTTCCTTCTTCCGGCAGGATTTTACTGGTAACGCAGTTTCTGTTTCGAGGAAAAAATTAAGGGAACGACGGTATTTCTCAGCCGTGACGGTTTCTTGGCCTTCTTATTTGTGTCGTCCCCATGCACATATTTCTCAGTTTGGGAGCTCTGGCAGACCATGTGTAATGCTGTTACCGCGACGATACTTTTACATTCGAACGTCACAAGAGACAGAAACTCATCTCGCTGCGTGGTGCTACTATATATTCTGGATGAGAACGACTGCCACTGAATTCGCCCTATGGGGTAATTACACGTATTCCTGGAGCAACAATACAATATGGAAAGGATAAAACAATTCAAGACGCGATTTAAAAACATTTGAAATTGAGAAATTACAGCAAGGTTTAGCGTAAATATCCAGAGTTTCCAAATTTTTCGTAGTCCAAGTCGGAATCTTCCAAACAGATCATCATTCAATGACGGTACGTCTTGCGACCAAGAATCGAATAAGTCGGTCGAGGGATTCGTATAAGGAGACGAGGGAGATGCCGAGGAACATACCAAGGCAACCCCCGAATTCCCCCACTGCCTGGATGAGATCGTAAGCCTCTTTCTCGACCAGAACCTCGACGATATCCTCAGAGGAATAGATCCAAACATCGCCATAACGTAATTTAGATCGAATCGGAGGCCACACGTTCGCCGAGTAACGGATGAGATTGCAGGGTGGCGGGCAGGAGCAATTCAAAAAGGACTGGTTCACATTTCTTGACAAACGATGATAGGTGCGGGCTTGGTTCACGATTTCGCCCATGTTATTGCACTCCGACAAAGACACGTTCATCGACGGAAGTCGACACGGCAATTGAGGGAGGATCCATTCCGATAGGCATGTGTCCAAGCACTACAGGAAAAAAGCCAAGAAATGGTATGTGGTCGTGAAACTCATATGATGAAACACATTTATTACCTCGTCTCTGCTGTATCTGTCCATGGACTCGCAGGGATAGTTCTGAGTGTTGAGTTGATTGATATATTTGGCCGAGAGGATCACGTGATTATATGTTCCTGGCTTCACCCTGACCGTAGTATAAGATGACCTTATGTACAAGGTTGCCCATCTCAGGTCTCGATGGATTTTTACTTCCCACATGTCAGTGTCATTGTCAGTGTCCTTGTCATTGATTTCATTCATCCAGGGGAATTTTAATTTTAGGAAATAGCCAGAGCGTTCCCCTCCAAATCCCATTTTCACATTGGTGTGGAATGTGTAACACAGGCTCAATTGGTATCCCTTTGAAATATCATCTCCCTCGTTGATGAATAATGTGGACTGCCATTCTCCAACTGCTCCAAGGAAAGAAGTTCAACGTACCGCTCATCGTAAAACGCTCTTTTAACGAATCGTGAGATACTCCTAGATATTTAAATTCAACGTACAAATAGAAAGGAGGTTATCCTTAAACAGATATATCTATGCTTGAAAGTGCCTGATCTATCTTATTCGGCATGAACACTCAGGTCCTGACATGTAATGCTATCATGGACAAAATCACTCAAAATCAAAACCAAAATCATGAAAGTCCCAAACCTATCATAGTACACGAAATATATTTTATTTCCGTGAATATTCGGAGATTCATGACTTGCCTTCGCTTTCGTATACGTAACTCCAATGGGATCTTCCGATTGGGGAACATTTCTTATTCTTTGTTATTTTGCAATCGTGAATTGTCTCGTTTGCAAGCAATCCAAAATGTTTGACGAATGAGGAGATGTTGTGATTGTAGAATGATTCCATATCCTTTTCACTTTCCTTGAACGATGGCGTTCCACAGACGGTGATCTTGGGTGCAAGAAAATCCTGTTGTTCGTGTAACCGATAGGTCGTCGATGTCGGCTTACCTTGGTATCGCACCAAGTACTGCAGCGCCTGTTAGGTTCAATACATCGTCAGAACAAGGCACTCGCCATTGTACAGAATGGGATTCTCACCTGAAGTGTAGTTAGGAGTATTGCGAAGGAATAGACGAGAAAAGTAATAATCATGTTCCTCTTCATTTTCTGTGGAACTTCTTTGGGGCTCATATTGGATCGGCGGTTGCAAAAATTGGACTGAGACTCGTTTGCATAGAAAGGACTAGTACTAGACAGCGCCCTGTTTTTCTGTATTATGGATTCCCCAAGTCAGGATCAGGCCCACATCGATGGCATGACAATTCAATATATTTCTTATAGTCAGACCTGTGTGATGAGAACAGTTTTCAGGCCGGGTAAATACATCTGAGGGGTATATATTTTTTCCTTAAATTTTCAATTGTTACTTCGGAATCTTGAAGTGAAGGAGTCTTAGCCATTTTCTCATTTGTCCGTGTTGGAATTCATGAACTCATGTTCTGGAACCCTTAGATTGAGACACATATTTCTAGAAAAAATCTTAACAGCAAAATTTTGATGTGTTCAATTGACTTTTGGGAATGTAATTGGAACTTAACATGGGACTTCGCATCTAATATATTCAATACTAGCGAGTTTGTTTGCCCTTGGACGCGCCTTCGGCGCTCTACGATCTAAGGCATCTGTTTTCGATGCTCACCCCTACTACTGCGATCGAACTCCTTTGTTCATGGGTTCAATTCTCCCCCTTAAAGTAAAGGTGTTAAAGAGCATTTTATTAATGACGCCATTTCATTTGTAGCATGAGGATCACCAATTAACAATTGTAAGTGTGCCGTTTAGTTTTCCATTGGTGTATTCAATTCATGTCTATGGTCGAGGCATTCTTAATAGAATATCGATCTCCAAAAAAGTAGGACCAATAGCAGCCATATGGACCATATAAGCCACTTGAGAGTTTTAACGGTAACATGGCTAATATGAAAGATCGTTGTAGGCCTCAGCAATCGTCCAAGGGTTGGATATAAGCCTGCTGAATCATTCCCATCGGGGCGAGTACTGCCAATGTCGAACTGTATCTGCAGTATGCAAGCCAGCAGATACTTATTCTCCATCCTGTTTCCTTTGAGAAGTGTGCATGAGAGTAGTATTGGCCTAAGCATCCATCCATGGGTTGGGCCTAGGCCTGCGAAATCAGTCCCCAACCCCCCCAAAACGTGACCCCAGGGCATGGACCCCCAAAGTTGGGCATCGAAGTTAGACTCTGGAATGGAAAACCTATCAGCTATTCACGTTCCTTCCGTTTTGTTGAAGGCAAGGGGAGCTTGAGAATGGCTTAGGCCTAAGCGTCCGTCTGAGGGTTAAACCTAGGCTTACAAAATGAGACCCCCTTGAATGAGCCCCCAGGGCACTTACCCCCAAATTTGGAATTTTTCTGGAGTCAGCAATCTAACAGCTATGTGTGTACCAAGTTTCAGCCTCTCATCATGTCTAGAACATTGTTAGAATTAGCGTCAGTCAGTCAGTCACCATCGTCTATATATATCTAACTAGCGAGTTTGTTTGCCCTTCGGGCAAACAAACTCGCTATGGTCGCGCCTTCGGCGCTCCCTTACCTTGGATAGTGATTAATTCATTAACTTTTTGCGAAATGGGAAACACGTATTTAAAGTACGTCCCCATTGACATACGTGACATATGGGGTCGAATGTCTTGATTTTTTTTTCCATCAAAATCATTACCTCTATGATTCTATGTGCCTAACTTGAAATCTTCTCTAGTGTCCCTTTTTGTAAGGGTGGAGAATACATTTTGAAAAACTTCCCTCCAATAATCTACGTAAGGACATATTTCAAAATTAGGATTTCTCCTCGACTCAGACATCAAACAGGTACTTCTGAGGGAAGTTTAAATTTCCTGTCTCTGTTTCGTTGGATCAAAAATAAAATCAGGAATATGGGACTGAAAAAAGGGCACTAATGGTGTTAACGAATTTTATTATTATTTTGAAATGTAGACTCAGGGAACTCCATGCCGCCCAGTTTCAGCCTTATATGTTTCCCCTTTTTGCTGACGATAAAAAATATATTTGGAAAAGCAACCCATCCAAAAGCTGTGCTCTGGGGAAACGCTCAGCAAAAGTTGAATTTTTTATTAAATCAACATCACGTCCGTTATGCCTGCGACAGCTGCTATTTTTCAATTTCTGACCGATTCGCTAGGATATTAAAAATTCTTTGAAAACGTTACGTCCCCAAAAAATATGCCCTCAAAAAATATTTTGGAAATTTGACATTTGAACTGAATGCTTCACCAGTCACGTTCTTGCCATGTTACAGCTTTCCATGGGTCTCCGTTTGTTTAAAGCAAAGAGAACCATTTAAAAAATATGTTCCCCGAAAAGGTGTGCCCTTATGGCGTGTATCACTCAAGTGGAATTTTTCCTGAACTCAGCATGTGAATAGCTACATATATCAGTCAGTCAGTCACGATCGTCTATATATAATATGAAAGTAGAATTGTTTCTTTACTCAGCTATTCCTCAGGTACTTCTTTGCCAAGTTTAAATTTTCCTGCACCCTCCGCTTTGCTAAAGCCATGCCCCCAGGGGATGGATAAAAATTTTTGCATTTTTCCTTATCTCATCGTGTCGGTATGCACGTCCATGCCACGTTTACGCTTTCTATGTTCAACCGGACATGGAAGGCAAGAGAAGACAAAAAAAGGCAACGTATGGCCGGGAATTGTACCCTGGTCTCATGATTACCGGTCCAATGTGCTACCACTGCACCACCGAAACGCAGACACACAGTGGTGGCTTTCGATGACATCCTTAACCATCACGATAACTATTTAAAAAAAAACTTCTTCCCCCAAAATTTGTACCCCCAGGGCATAAACCTCCAAAGTCGGATTTTTTCTGAACTCTGCACCCCAAAAGGTACATGTGTACCAAGTTTCAGATTTCTATCTCTTCTGGAACATGTTTAGAATTAGCGTCAGTCGGTCAGTCAGTCAGTCACGATCGTCTATATATATTAGATATATACAAGCATTATTGGTTGAAACCAAGAACGAAAGTGATTGGTTCTCCAAGGAGGCATGAAGGTCTCTGAGGGGACTTAGCACTAAACTGGACAGTTTCCAAAGGATTTCGCCTTATTCAGAACAGAGTAGGCTAGCGCAACGAAACGGAGACAGTTAAAGGCACTGTACAAAGGCCAGCATCACGTTGATGCATCCGCCACGTGCATGGAGGTCGTGATAGCATATACCCTTACCATCTACATTTGCACCCAAGTTTCACGTCGAATCGACGCATCTGTGCCACACGGAAAACAGCATTTCTCAAACGTAAACAAGTTTTATTGCCTCTGAGTTAAGATAAAACTGCTTGGCCTAAGACGACCTAGGTCGCAACCCTTACGGGTCTACCTTAGGATACCGAGTTCATTGGGGTCTGACTTCTAGCCTAATTACGCCAATACAAGCAAGAATACGAATTTGGCCTTGCCAAAGTCGTATAAGAAAGTAGAACACACAGTCGTTTCAAGGCTCCCTCCATTCTCTCCAATCCCAAGATGGTGGACGGATTGGACCGTCCGCCCCTGCCCCATGTCCCCTCCAGGTATATACGCTCTATGGCTAATTCTAACCATGTCCTGGAAGGGTTAGAAATCTGAAACTTGGTACACATGTACTTATTGGGATGCAGAGTTCAGAAAAAATCCGACTTAGAGGTACATGCCTTGGGGGAACACATTTTGGGGGGAGAAGTTTTTAAAGATATATATTTTGACGGATTAGGATGGTATCGAGAGGCTTAACATGATGTCTCGGGTTCGGTGGTGTATTGGTACCACACCAATCGGAAGGCTCAAGTTCAAATCCTGGAAATTCCGTGGCATTCTTTCGGCTTCTGATGCCATCCAAGGAGCGTTACTCATTCCCCCTTCCTAACAATACTTTTGCTTTAGTAGAGCGGAGAGACATGGAAAGCTGAAACTTGGCATGGACATGCCTACCGAGACGATGAGTTCAGAAAAATTAAAATTTTAGATTCATGCCATGTGGGTGCATATTTTTAGGGGCCATCGTGTTCAAGTCATTTTAATACAAGGAGTTAAAGAAAAATGTTAAGTATCGGCACATCCCCATGGATAAATTTTTTCGCGCGGCGATATTTAAAATTTTTTTTTAAGGTGGCGAATTGGACAGAAATGGAAAAGTGAAACTTGGCACACGTATAAGTGACATGATATTACTGAGCCGAGGGAGTATTCAGCTTTCATGGGGCATCCCCTCCTGGCATAGCCTTTGGGAGGGTCGGCTTTTCCAAACATGTTTTTTCACCAGGGAAAGGGAAAACGTATATTATTGAAAATTAGTGGGCATGTAGTTCACCGGGCAGACAAAGAAAAGCAGCGGGCACACGGATCACTGACGTGATATTGATTAAAGGAAAAATTGAACTGTTTTTTTTGACGACTCCTCAGAGAACAGCTTTTGTGTGGGTCGCTTTTCCAAATACATTTTCCCGCCAGCAAAAAGGGCAAACATATAAGGCTGAAACTGTGTGGCATGGAGTTAACTGAGTATACATTTCAAAAGAAAAAAATGTTTCGTTAAAACCCATTTGGGCCCTTTTTTCAGTCTCATTTTCCTGATTTATTCATTGATCCAACGAAACAGAGACCGAAAATTTAAACTTCCCTTAGAAGTACCTCTTTGATGGCTGAGTAGAGGAAAATCCTAATTTTGAAATATGTCTCCTTAGCGTAGATTATTGGATGGAAGTATTTCAATATGTATTCTCCACCCTTACAAAAAAAGACACATGGAAAGATTTCAAGTTAGGCACACATAGAATCATAGAGGTAATGATTTCGATAAAAATCAAGACTTTCGGCCCCATATGTCACATATTTCAATGGGGACGTAATTTAAATACGTGTTTCCCATTTTGCAAAACATTAATGAATTAATCACTGTCAAAGGTAGTAGAGCGCCGAAGCCGCGACCATAGCGAGTTTGTTTGCCCGAAAGGCAAAGAAACTCGCTAGTATATGTATATACATTATATGATGAATCATCATTAAACCTGACGATTATACTTTTTAACTGGCAAATTGAAAAAGTATAAGGTAAATTGGGGGAATATGGTACTACAAAATGAAACCTTGTCATCACGACCCATCAATGTTGAGTTTGACTTTTGCAATTTTTCGCAAATATTGATTGATATTTCCTTTGCTAAATACCAGCAAGGTGTAAGCAAAAAAAACTGTGGTCATGGTGAATTGGGTCTTTTTTGAGTAGGTCTCAAGAGGCCATATTAACCCTATAGTCGGGGGAATATGGCCAGTCGAGATGAAAGAGCTGTGGTCGCAGTGATTTCACAGTACGTAAGGTACTATCCATTATAATAGATAGGGTACTGATTGAACTTTATGTAGGAAAATGATATAGCGGAAAAGTGATGTGTTTCACGGAATTACCTGCCAGTTTCACAAGTGTTACGGATTTCACAGATTTGCCCTAAGCACAAAGTTTCGTATCCAATGAGTTTATATTTTAAAAATTACATGTAATTAAAATTAATACAATATATTGTTTCAAAGGTAACATGAAAGGGCGAAAGACCTGTCTTCTTCATCCATCACAATTGCCATGAAACGATCAAAGAGGCGATTCTCTATCGCGATGAAATGTCTCAGTATTGCTTATTCATCCTTTCAGCTTGGGACATTATGCAACTGCCACTCGAACCTCTAAGAAGTGGAAACAACAGCTGTCTGCATGCACGCTTACACATCCCCCTGCGTATGGAGACTGAACGACCTCATGGTTGTGATTGCCAAGCAAGTGATTTCGCTATGAGGGCTGCCAATTTTCGTTTTCCTCATGTACGATGGTTCACTCATGTCTTAAAAGTCTAGCAGCCAACAGGCCTGGGTCATTCGATAATCTTTGGGGCAGTTCTTGCATCAATATTGGGCTCGGAATACCTTTACTAAGAATCATTAACCTTCATTATTCATACGTCTGATTCGAGTGACTTTTCTAATTTGAAACATAATTTTCTCTTAAGTCAAACATAAAACATTGGCACTATAAGTTAATAAAGAGAGTGCTGTTTCGACTGTTAAGGCTGGAAACCGAGTGGACGTCCGCATTCCTATCTATTGTATTTCATACTAGCCCTCCGGGAGATGGCGGGTAATATGGTGGATGTGTTGTGCGCTCGCTCTTTGGCAGAAAGTTGAAAATCTGAGTGATAAAAGCTAACGAGAAGTGCTGGTGAAGAAAGAGACAAGGAGCTGAAAGGAAAGGATGGGAGACCAATTGGAAACCTGGAGAAGAAGGATTGGAGGTTGGTTGAGTAGATGGAAGAAGGGGGCTTTACAGAGATCCGGCGAAGGGAAGCTACCCGGTGGATTCAAACGGCGAGGTTTCTGGACGACAATATTAGTGGTGATGACGTTCCTCAGCAAATATGCTGGAGCAGCACTGAGGAAGGACTGTGCGGAGGAAAGAGTGCGAAGAGTAGAACTAGGCCTAAGAGGGAAGACTGGTCTTGATCTTGAAAGACATACAAGTGGATCTGCACCACCAACGGAAATAGGCCTACTGCATGAACTACCCCCATGTGGGATACACCCTACCAACTGGGTCCCATCATTACGAATATTGAGGAGTGGAGATGTGGAGATGAACCCAGGACCACCAAAGGAGGAGATCAGTCTACTACAAGTACTACAGGAGGTGAAGGCAGTCCGAAAGGAGGTGTCCGGGGTAGCAGATAAGATAGCGGCTGTGGAAAAAAAGTTGGACCAAATGAAAACAAAACAAACGAACTGGAAAAGGAAGTGGAAGCAACAAAAACAGCGGTGGGCGAACTGAACCAGGGATGGAGCAGAATTGAAAAGGAACATGTAAACCTGGAGAATCGCCTGGCAAAGTTGGAGGAGCAGTTAGAAGGCCAAGACCTCATCATGAGGAAGTGCAACTTAATCATAAATGGGATACCAGAAGCAAGTGAAGGAACCCAGGAACATTGTGAAGAGAAGGTCCACACCTTTCTACAGGAGAAATTGGATATACAGGAGAAACCAGGCATTGAGTGGGCATATTGGATTGGGAAAAAGAAAGAGGGA